>OZ024899.1:4925861-5165861 GCA_964017195.1 Siderastrea radians | reverse complement strand
TTAGGGTAAGGGTTTGGGTTAGGGTAAGGGCTTGGGTTAGGGTTAGCGTTTGCATTAGGGTTAGGGCTAGGGTTAGGGTTTGGGTTAGGGTTAGGGTTAGCGTTAGGGTTAGGGTTAGGGTTTGCGTTAGGGTTAGGGTTAGTGTTTGCGTTAGGGTTAGGGTTAAGGTTAGGGTTACGGCAAGGGTTGGAGTTAGGGTTAGGGTTAGGGTTTGAGCTAGGGTTAGGGTTTGAGCTAGGGTTAGGGTTAGGGTTAGGGGTAGGGTTTGAGCGAGGCCTAGGGTTAGGGTTAGTGTCAGCGTCAGGATTGGGATTATGGGTTAGGGTTAGGGTTGAGGCTTTCTCTCTCACTGAGGAAAAAATTGACCTGATGCTTTTGTAGGAGGAGCCTTTCTAACTTAGAAGAAATTGAGCCAACGTTTTTGGAGCCTTTCTGACTTAAAGAAATTCAGTCCACATTTACGAGGGAGGAGCCTTTTTTGACTAAGAGGAGCCTTCCTGACTTAAACAAAAATAACAGTCGACATTTGGGAGGGAGGAGCCTTTCTTAGTTGGCAAACCTTTGAGAACGTTTTTTGAACTTTTGCTAGGTCAGAAAGGCTCCTCCCTCAAAGGGTTGTTTGAAATATTTCTAAGTCAAAAAGGCTCCTCCCTCCAAAACGTTGAGTGAAATATATCAAAGTCAAAAAGGCTCCTCCTCTGGAGGAAGGAGCCTTTCTGACTTAGAAAAATTTCAGGCAACCTTTTGAAAGGAGGAGCCTTTCTGACTTAGGTTGCCTGCACTCTTCAGTGTCTTAATCTGTTATTTGGGAGGGGAAGGAAAGGGCTTATTTTGCACTGGATGCTAGCTGGAGCATTAATAAACTGTCATAAGGCAAATTCAAGAAGTAATGTTCTGCTACTTCATAAATTCCTTTCCATTCCCGAAACCTGTCTTTGGCCCACTGAAAAAAATCCCTGTAATCAATGTCAAGAACATTAGACTTGAACATTGGACTTGAAGGCTCCTCCCTCAAAGGGTTGTTTGAAATATTTCTAAGTCAAAAAGGCTCCTCCCTCCAAAACGTTGAGTGAAATATATCAAAGTCAAAAAGGCTCCTCCTCTGGAGGAAGGAGCCTTTCTGACTTAGAAACAATTTCAGGCAACCTTCTGGAGGGAGGAGCCTTTCTGACTTAGAAACAATTTCAGCCAACCTTCTGGAGGGAGGAGCCTTTCTGACTTAGAAAAATTCCAAGCGAACCTTCAGGAGGGAGGAGCCTTTTTGACTTAGAAAATGTCTAAGTCCCTTCCACGAGGGAGGAGCCTTTCTGAACGAGCAAAAAAAAAGATATGTGATACAAATCTTAGAACAAAGGCTTAATCTCAGAAGATCGTAGCAACAAGGCCACTCTACAACTTACAATACCCTGTTCTTTATTTAAGTCGTCTGCAAAGGATTTATCTCCAGAAACTTTAGAGTTTGCTATCGGCAGTGCCTTGGAGGCTTTTGTCCCCCTTGGCACCTTGGGACGCATGAAGACCGAGGCCTTCTATTCTAGTTCGCCTAAGGTTCTCTGGAGGTAATTATCGTTGCTTTCTAGCACGGATTCTGACTTAGAGGCGTTCAGTCATAATCCAACAGATGGTAGCTTCGCACCATTGCCTTTTCAGGCAAGTGCAAATGCCAATTGTCTGAATCTGCGGTTCCTCTCGTACTGAGCAGAATTACTATTGCAACAACACTTCATCAGTAGGGTAAAACTAACCTGTCTCACGACGGTCTAAACCCAGCTCACGTTCCCTATTGGTGGGTGAACAATCCATCACTTGGCGAATTCTGCGTTTCGCAATGATAGGAAGAGCCGACATCGAAGGATCAAAAAGCAACGTCGCTATGAACGCTTGGCTGCCACAAGCCAGTTATCCCTGTGGTAACTTTTCTGACACCTCTAGCTTAAAACTCCTAAAGACTAAAGGTTAGGTTGTCTTTTGTGTTTTACCCTCTTTAAATAAAGGCTTTACTTACTTACTTACTTACTTACTTACTTACTTACTTACTTACTTACTTACTGTCTTCTGGAGTAGAGGCCTTATAACCTTTAAAATGTTTTATTGTTTAGTGTTTAATAGTACTTTGCACGTCTGGTTGTCTCTGTCGTGTTTTTTGTTCACATTTGTTAACCTCCTATTAAGCTTTTTGTTCTGTTTTTTTTTCGGAGAGAAGATAGCGAGAAAGAGCCGATTGCATTCATTTAACATGTATTTACTCTAAAGAAAATCTTGTAATTTATATAAAAGTCTATAAGCATTCATTTAATATCTCGTAACTTTCATTATTTATTATAATTCCACTGCCCTTTTACCACTCATTTACCTCAAAGTTGGCTACACAAGAAATGGAGCAAATCATAATTTTTTTAACCACAGTTTACAAAATTATAGACTTCATTGTTTTACTTATAGTAACCATTTTTTTCTTCATAGGGGGCTTAGCAATAAAGGAAAGGCTGCATTTAGAGAGGCCTTTGGAAGAGTGATTGAACTTAGATCCTGTCTTGAAAGTGGGACACCTCTTCTTGGCCTGACAGCTACAGCCAACAAGGAAATGAGAGATCGATTAACCAAGTGCCTTGGACTGAAAAATACGGAACCAATAATTGTCAGCCCCAACAAAGACAACATTCGTTTTACTGCCTTGGAGGCAGATAAAGACTTTCGTTGCTTCAATTGGCTGTTGACATTGTTGAGGGAGGAGAAGCAAGACACTCCCTTCACAATAATTTTTTTGTAAGACAGTAAATGACATTGTCTCATTGCTCACGCATTTCCTTTTGAAACTGGGAACCTCTGGAATTTATGTCGATGGCGAGGGCCCAGTTCATGAAAGGTGTCTACTTGGCGTGTACTACTCCCAAACTCCCAAGCGCCACAAAGATTCTGTTACATCGTCATTCGAAGGTATCTCTGGAAGTGTGAGAGTGGTATTTGCCACAACATCCTTAAGCATGGGAATTGACTTCCCACATGTGAAGTATGTTGTACACTATGGGCCCGCGAACAACCTGACTTCACATCTCCAGGAAGCAGGGCGTGGTGGTAGGGATGGGAATCAGGCATTTCACATAACAGTGTTCCAGAAAAAAACACATTGGAACATGTGAAGCAGACATCAAAACTGCTGTGAGGCAATCATTGAAATCATGTTGCAGAGTCAAATTCCTTGTTGGTTTTGACAAGAACATTTCACCTTTAGAACCTCTGCATAACTGCTGCAATTTTTGTCACCAAAAATGCAACTGCCTGGGTGATGGTGCTGGCTGCTCCGAAATTGTACCAGTGTTTGATTCTGTACCAGAGAGCGTGGGTGAAGCTAGGGAATCAAGGGAGGTTACGGAGGATGACAAGAAGTGCATTAAAGATACCCTAAAAGAATTGCAGCATTCACTTTCTTGTCAGTCCCAAGTGCGCATGTTTGATGACACGGGTGTCATTGCTCATGGCTTCTCTGATAAATTGATTGACAGAATTGTAAGTAACATTCATTTTATTTTCAATGTGCATGATGTCATTGAACACTGTAATCCACCCTCACTCAAGGTGGCAATCATTATCCTCGAAATTGTCAAGGAAGTGTTTGAGGATGTGGAAATCTCTGATGAACTTTACACTCTTGCTTACTCAAAGGAACAAATGCCTTTATTAAACGAACTTAATGCTTCCTTGGGATCTACATGTGACCTGGACATAATATTATTTGATGACGAAGACGAGCTTCTTTATTCAGTGGAAGACTTGCTTTTGTAACTAGTTATTAGATCATCAGATTATTTAATTTTGAAGAGCATTAATTTATGCAAAATATTGAGTAGATGTAGAGGGGGACATTGGGGTTTGTGGAATTGACCATTTTTTGTCATTGTTTCTATGGTTCTCTTGTGGGCTGCCCAGCTATATGTGCTTGCTATGAAAGTGCTGCATTTCCCAATTTCTTTGCAGTAATATGATATTTGCCCAAATTGTTTTGCAAAATTTGGTTTAAAGCAAGCCCCAATGCCCCCTCTTTGTGATTGGTGGAATTTTTCCCCAGCCATTTCAGTTGTCATTCTGAATACATAAAGTGAACAGCTGTTTTTGAAGTTTTTAGCTGTAGGTATTAAAACAAGGCGTAATGGTCATAGGCCAATGTGTTGACCAATGTGTTAGTGTTTTCAAAACCAATGACAAAAAAAACATGATGCTTATTGAGTAATCAAAACTTTTTGATCAATATACATTATTGAGACCAATATTATTTACACATGAACATGTTCTTCTGTGTTACAAAAAAATCATCTTCAACAGTTAAGTTAGGGAAAATTTCTTTAGCTGTAACATAGTAATCTCCCATTTTGCTTTCATTTTCAGTGTCCATTCCATTTAGTTTAATAAGAGATTATGAGAATTTTGTTTTTGTATAAAACCATAGTTATTAATTTTGCTTCAATGAACCATTTTAAGGGTTCATATACATGTTCATAGAACCTAATATAAAATCGTAGGGCTAAACAAAAAACATATCTTCCTCACTCCCATTAAAATTTTTATCTTACAAGCAACTTAAACATGGTTGCTAAGGTAAGGGCTAAGATCTATGTGTAGTAGTCTTTGACATTTGGATGAGACTTTGTCTATCCTTAGCAAAGTGCACAAAATGTACATCGTAATATCCCCTAAATTCTTGAGTAAAAGCATTATTGTATATAGAGAGTTCAATTTTTCATAAAGTTTTTACATACATGTACATGTTTCTTTGTGCCACTGTGATGTTATTCATTAAAAGTATTCATTTCAAACAGGCATGACATTTTAATGATCATTTCTTGGCAGGGCAGCACTCTTCAGTGTCTTAATCTGTTATTTGGGAGGGGAAGGAAAGGGCTTATTTTCCACTGGATGCTAGCTGGAGCATTAATAAACTGTCATAAGGCAAATTCAAGAAGTAATGTTCTGCTACTTCATAAATTCCTTTCCATTCCCGAAACCTGTCTTTGGCCCACTGAAAAAAATCCCTGTAATCAATGTCAAGAACATTAGACTTGAACTTTGGAAATCAGGGATATCCCTGCCTACCAAGTGTTTTGTCAAACACCTTCCCCCTGAGCAGGTCATTTACAACAATGGCAACTGCTTCCTGTGGATCCTTACTCCCATGGTATCCACTTCGTTTCACTTTGTTGCAGTCTTTATAAATGGTATCCATTACTTTATTTAATGGCACGACTGATTGCGCTGCACGTTGTAACGATGCCTTGGTAATGTTAGCACCCATCCCTTTGCCCAGCCTCTTAAGAAGAAGATTCAGAAGCTCCATAAATAAATCAAGAGGTATATTTTCCCCACATTTACCCTTAGAATTGACAAATCTGTTGGTAATCAAGCAAAATGACTCATCTTCTGACAGAACTGCAGAGATTTGAATAAAAAAAAGGAGAAGGCCATAGGCATATTTGGTATTTCTGAATTTATATGTAAACAAAAGAACAAGCTTGTAACAGTTGACAAGGCGGTAGCCATCTCCCTCCTTGATAGCATCAGATATGTTCATAAAGAGTAAGCCGATTTGTAGTCTGCTGTTATGATAATTGAAGATGAAGTCATCCTTGCAAGGAACCTCTGCAGTGGCCGTCTCCTCCGCTTGACTGATTTCTGCCTCTGGATGCTGTAATTGTTCATGCCTAAGAAAGAGGCAATGTATTAACCCTTCAAGATCCAAGAGTGATCAACATGAAATTTCTCCTCTTGATATCCGTACCAAATCAAAAGAAGCAGTTATGAGAATAAACAAAACGATCACCAGAGGGAAATAGATTTCATGTTTGACAAAATTCTCTGAGCAGTGCCATAAAAATGTATAGAATGTGTACATATGGATATTGAGGCTTAAAGGTTTAAAGACATGAAGCATACATATCACCTGGCAAAGAATATCATGATTGGATAATATTTTATATATTTTAAATTCGGAAATTTAAAGGTCTTATGTGTTCATGTATTTATTTCAAACAAGTACTGGTACCATCAGCAGAATGTGGCACACATATTCATATTCATGTATTTGATGATTTCGAAAAATTACCTCTTTCTTGTTGCATCTGTTGCAAAGACAAGGTTACATGGACCACGGCACTTGTAGTATCCATACATGTCGCGGTCATCATCACCTCCATTATCGACAACTAATCTATGTCTTTGCTGTTCATGCCTGGGAGAAAGAACAAGCTTTCAAACATTTAAACACACAAATACAGCTTCATGAAACTAACTTCAAGTTTTTGAGTTAATTTTCACAAGGCACCAATCACCTTTCAATACATACCACAATCAAACTACATTGCTACTTGATTTCCTGCCACACTCTATCTGCAGGAGACGTTTTGTAAATAAATAATTCAAGAGTGAGGACAAGTGATTTTCATTAAGGTCATGCTTCCGGACAAAGAAGTTAGTGCTTGGGATGTTGAGGATATGTAAACGAAGTTAACATGCAAGTTACCTTACTCTTGCAGATTGCAGTGGAAATTGGAGATCACAGCCAGTTGCTCTGCAAGTAAATCCTTGCTTGTGGGCTTCATCTAGCATGATAACATCATGTGGAAGACTTGTCCGGAGGAAAACTTCATCTAGAAAGCCTCTCATTTCCTTGTGAAGCCACTCTCTCTTTCTTTCGAGATCCCAATCAGTGGCATCTGGAATTTGTCTTTTACACGGAGAGTCTACAGGTCAATTATTGTCATAATCATCATCAGCAGCTGCATTAGCATCAGCATCAAGTATTAGCTATTTTAAGATTAAAAAATATTATAAGGATACCTCCAGAAGAAGAAAAAGCCACGAGGCCTATAGGGGAGGCCATGTATTACTTCGTAAAGCAATACATAATTTTTATTGTCAACAGAAAATAAGATAAAAATTATGTGCTGTGCAGTAGTACTTGGAATACTCTGTTTAGAAAAGGTCTTGATGGTTATTTTAAAATTTATTAATTCTTTAAATACTTAAAAAAATTTCAAGTTTGCTAACTAGTAAACGTTCATTGCAAATCATCCTGTACCTACTTTAGTTATAATACTATTGCCTTTGTTATGCTACTTAGTTAAAAGTACCTTCCATGCTTGTCATGCCAACAAATTCCACCTAGCAAAAATCCACCTAGCAATGATATGGGCTTCTGTTTCACGATCAGTAAAATCGCGAAATGCGTTGTAGTCTTTTTCTGGCCCCTTTTTGGCATTTGACTTCCCTGTGCGATTCATTGAGGCACATGTTGTGCCAAGCTCTGCAGCGGAGCTCTCTTTAAAAAAAAGCTTCATGAAGATCTGTTGAACAAAATAAATTCAAGAGTTAAAAAGATTAAAAACATTTCAGTTCAAAAATTTCCATTTGGAAGAGTTTGGAATTCACACCTGTTGGGGTGAGGGCATTTCCTACCAAACATCTATTTATCTCATACAGTATAGACATTTCTACTTATTTCTGTAAATATAATACAGCTTTTAGCCTTTTTATTCCGTTTTTAATCTTGTAACAAGCATTTGAACATTTTATGAAATTTGCGCATTTTAAAATGTTCTTCTTATTATTATTGTCATGTTCTCATGTAATGTTTGCTTAAATTTTTAGGGCCGAGACCAAACCATGGTCCTGGGGCACTAAAGGGTAGCCACGTTTTAGCTTGATAACACCCTTATCTTTTGTGGTTGACTGATGCTTTTTGTCTGCTGCTGCTGCTGCTGCTGCTGCTGCTGATGATGATGATGATGATGATGATTAAATAATGCAACTGGATACCAGAGCCTACCCCAAGCAAGATCTTTTTTAAATGCCAGTCGGCAAATGCTGGTGTAATACCGTCTAATCGATCAATCTCACCCTCTGCCAATGTGTTGGCCCACTGACAATTTCTTGCCCGTTCCTCTGTGAGCTGGTCTCCATCGAATATTACTCTTTGAACTAACTGAGGATCAGTGTCTGCATTGCCAGTACCATTTGCGGGGACATACTTGGTCTGCATTTCTTTCAAAATTTGGGCCATGTCAGAGGCTTTGTTTGGGTTCAAAAATTGCATACCAAGAGGGCACTAGTTTGCAAAAGAAAGAAAACTTTTCAAACATGACTAAATAAGAATTAAGACAATTAAATAAAAAATTACTTAGGGAGGTGTCGTGGCCTAATGGTCAGTGCCCAGGATCTGGTAACAAGCAGTCTGGGCTCCAGTCAGGGTCACAGTGTTGTGTTCTTGGGAAAGACACTCTCATAGTTCTTACTTTACCTAGCTGTATAAATGTGTACCAGCTACATACATGCAATGCTAGCAGGATACCCAGCAATGGACTAGCATCCCATTCAGGGGCAAGTAGAAATATTCCCAGCCGCTTAATGCTACAGAAACCGGGATAAGCTCCTGCAGTAAAAGGGCCATGTGGCAAAAGGATTCCCATATAATTATAGTAAAAGGCCATAACATAATTTTAGCAAATACAACCCTCCAAGTTTATTTTTTTTCCTTAGTGGCTATTTGGCCACCAACTACTCAAGTTTTGGTCGCCAGTGAAAAATGTTAGTCAGCAAATTAAGCTGATGCTTTCAATAATTCCTCTCAATTTTAGTCGCCAGGCTGGCGACCTTGGTTCAAATTTAGTCGCCAGCTCCAAAATTTTAGTCGCCATGGCGACTTAAATGGTCTTAACTTGGAGGGTTGAAATAACAAGAAATTAATTTCAAATATGAAAACAGATACCAGTACATACAAAAGCACATCAATGATCATACAAAAATTGCTAAGGTATCACTTTCTTCAATTGTACAATCTCCAAATGCAATGTTTATGCAAGTCTTACACACCCCGGAATACACATATTTACTAACACAAATTGTAAAATATTGCCACAGTCCATAAAAGGTTGAAGGCTTACCACTTCTGACTTTCCTGCCATCTCTTGGGAGTGTGGATGGGGTATGTGATACTGAACTGCCTTCCTGAATAATTTCTGGGGTGACAGATACTGAACAATTACCCTAGGAATCATGTGCGCAAGGTCTGGTATAATAGATTCCTGAACCTCAGCAGTGGGCAATATCTCCTGCATCTCCACCTCATCAATACCCTTTTGTGGGCGTGTGCTTTCCAAACCCTCAGAAACAACCCTATCTTTCACAGCATACGCGTGGAAGTAATGTAGCGATTTGTTGTTATCTGATTTGGTCTGACATCTAGCCTTTACTTCCATGTCCCAATTATCACCCACAATCCTACAAATGCAAAGCCAAAAAGGATTTAAAAAGATAGTTTTTGCTAATATATCTGGCTAATTATGTATATAATCAAAATATCATAATTACAACTATTGCCATACTTGTTATACAATACTATTTCAATTTTTATTGGTCTCTTGAACTACTAAAATAAATGTTATTTTTGTGCTGCCATGGGTATTGCAATTTGTTAATAACCTAGCTGCCATCACTGATGCATATTCTCTCAATTCTTTTTTAATACTGTTCTTTGTGCAGTTGTTTGTGCAGTCAATGTCGCACAGGCAAACAATTAAAGATTCCAATGAAAATTAAATTGTTTACTCCTGTCTGAATCTAGCCTACCATTACAAATTCCAATAATATTTATTTATTTTTCCAATATTATTTATTGCAGCGGAGAAAATTACCCACATATCATTATACCTTTTCCTATCCATTTTTGTCATATATACCTGAACTTTTGGGTGTTTTCTCCCTTTAGCACTTCCAGTACAGACAGTATGTCTGTATCTTCGAATAGGTCATCTGGGTTCTGTGAGAGCATTTCTTTGCAGGCTCTGTAAACCTCATCACAGTAATGTTTACATCTGGACACAGTCTCAACTGAAAAGTAAACTGTACAAATTTCCATTGCATTTTCATCATCTACATTCAAATTGCCGATGACTTCTTCAAGAAATTTGATTCTCTTGTTCCGATTCACTGCATTGTTTTTCCACTCAATTACTGGCTTGTCAAAAGATACAGCTGCCTTTGTTTGCATATTTCGCAGCGTGTTGGGGTGACTACATAGACCTAACTTATGGAAGCAGTCTACCTCTTCTTTCTTGCATCCTCTTAAGACTAGGATTGTGTTAATTCGGTATGCAAAGTTAGATATTGGCATCCAAAGATTGAGGAAACTGGAAATGATTAATGCCTTCTTGTTGACAGGATTTTTCAGTTTTTGGCTGGTACGAAATGATGCCTTCACTAAGTAATGCAACGTGGGAATTTTCTCTTCTATATCTTTAATTAGATTTCCATTTTTGAACTCAGCTAGCTGTTCTAAATCACCACGATATTTGAACACACTGGAGGGGTCTTTTGAGTAACTTGTAATCTCCTTTTTCACTTGTCTCCCCACTTCAAGCACAACTTTACTATTTAGTTCTTCAAACTTTGTAAGCCCATATGCAGCAGCTTTGTAATTTTTTAATGCCAAATTTGCAACAAGCATTTTCTCTTCAGGGCTGGTTTCATGTTCAATCACTCGTCCATTTGAATATCCAATAAAAATCTATAAATGGAAACAGAAGTCACAGGGCCAATAAGTTTATATGAAAAAGAATATGAGTGATCACATGAATAGTAAATTAAAAAAGTGTTTACCCTTTGCCCTTGAAAAAAAAATTTCTAGAAAACAAAACGTGAAAAATATCATCAATTCGACTGAAACACAATCAATTTATAATTGAACATCCCAGGAATAAATGTGCCTTTGAATTTCATCAATTGTCACTCTGTGTGGTAAGGTGATAATAATTATATCTTGATACACCAATGTCACCCTAAAAGGACGTCAAACAATTCTCGAGTAAACAAAATGCGGCTTGTCATTAGGCCTTTCTTTTTCAATCTTTTCTTTTTCCTTTCAAATCATTCGGACCGCATGTCGGGAAGCTAAAGAAATTTTTTAAGACACGTTTTTGTACAGTTGTAAGTTGTACACAACAATTTCGGAATTTACATTCATTGTTTGGAATGTATTTATCGGTCGATACGTAAAGCTTGATTGCAAAGACGCGAGAACAACAATGCCTGATCACAGGTTTTTGAAGCTTATGCATATTTATAAACTTAGCAAGATGCAGCCGCCAAAATGAGCTTTCTGTAAGTCTCATTTATGAAAATGAAGTCTCGGCTGAAAAAAAGGAATTAAAGACCTACCTTGACAACTGACGTCGAATGATCATCTTTAATAGTAGGTTTCGCCACGGGCAAACACATCAAGTTCGCGACCGAATCTTCAACTCTTTCCCGCTCTGACCAAGCAGAGTTGCCCTTTCACGGGAAGTCGTATCCCTCTGCTTTTTGGAACCTGGTGTTAACCCGCTGGGAGAATTATCACTGTGTAGACGCTTACTTCCACCGTCGCCTGCTTCGAGATCCCTCAAGCCGGGAGCAGTTTTGACTTTAGAACGAAACACTTCTTGAGGTTCGTGGAACAAAGTACAACAATTCACAATTTTTCTGGCGCACTTTTTACACACTGACGACTGACTGTCATCCACAGTAAGCTTATCACAATTTATTCCGACGCTCTTGATCAAATCGGAAAGAATAATACTTCCAGCTTTGCAAAAACTTTTTCCGCAGAATTCCTTGTTTTTGGTGGGTTTACAAAGAGGAACAGTACCTTCACCAACCGAAACGCTGCTCTCACAGAGATAGCAATTCTTCTTTTTCGCATAACTCATGTAGGATCCATTAAGGTTGCCAAAATAAACCTTTGAATAGACCAAGAAATTTGACCACTTTTGCTGCAAGCTCAGTTTGCACAAATGTTTGCACACTTCGTGCCCGCTTCGTGCCCGCTTCGCGCCTCTGCTGATTCCCGCCAACGAAGCGACTTCCGGTAAATTGTGATTGGCTCACTCTTATCTGATGGCATCGCTGACACTCTCGTTGACAGACACTTTAATTGGGGGGCGGTAGACGATTCAACAAGTAATTGTATCAGGCTTTCGTTTTTTTTTTCGCCCTCCCTCCGCCGGGAAAAAAAAGAAAGCCTGATCGCAGGTTAATCTCATACTCGAACTCCGCTCTTAAGGTTCCTTATGGCTCACTCCACGAGCGCGTAAGAAAAGACAAATCCTGTGCCGTCATTGGCTACCCAAGAAGCTTTGATTTCGCTAAAAATATCTCTGACGCTGGCACACCAAGATGTTTGTGGGCAATTTAAGCAAAAAAAAATTCTGAGCGGCAACAAAAAGGTTATCCACGGTTAGAGTCACAAAAAATAAAAACCTTCCGTAAATAAGTCATTGAATATCAAATTGTTCAGCGTTTTCTTGGCCATATAAGAAATCCTTTATTGACTACGTTTGTAAGGTCAAAATAGCTGGATATTGACCTTGGAAAATAAGAAAGTGGCCAATATACTAATGCTACTAACGCAAATTTCAAGGTTTTTCCCACCATACTGCCAAGGGTGTAAAACATGCTCGAAATGCAAGGCTTGTATAAGAAAAACCCGGAATCTAATAATATAGTCCACTTAAGCGAGTATTCCCCGGAGTCCGGTTCATGCTGTGCTATAAAAATTTTTTACTTGAAATATTGTTCATGGTTTACAGGTGTGTAAGGAAGCCTTTATCTCAATCCACGGGATAACCGAGTGCCGCGTTAAGACTACGGGCAAAAGCAACACCAATCGAGCAATGAGGATGTCACGCCACCCCCCCAGTCTGTGTTTCTCTCATGTTTTCACGATGATCATGTCTTGGAATCTTTTAATTGCTGCCACGGTTCTATTTGTCACAACATCTGCAAATACCAATCTGCTTCCTTACCAAACATTTCCGTTTCAACTTTTTGTTTGGAGTTCTACAATACAACAAGCCTGGACATACACATACATACACTTTATTTACACTCAAATTTACAGAGTAGCTCTGTTGAGCTAATATCTTCAAGTAAATAATAATAATAATACAGACACAGCAGAGCAAGAACATGCAGCCACCTTCCTTTCTCATTTTCCACCAATTTTATGTTCAAACTCTTTACCTTTGTCAAGAATTTTAATTTGCGCCAGTTATTTGCCATTTTGTTTCCATCTGCCTACCATCGTTGTTCTTCCTTGCCACCATTTGTGTTCCACCATCCAGTCATCCTGCATTGATTTGTTTAATAGGTATGGTGTACCTTGGCCATCGCGTCTTAACTGCTCTCATCTTCCTACATCACCACAACTGCGCCTATCACCCCAGTCACCATTCCAATCCTCAACGCAATCAAGTAGACCTTCAACCTTCAAAAATGTCACAGCATCCAAGACAACACATTCACCATCTTTGCCTTCTCACCGTGTCATACTTGTTTTTTCATTAACTGTGGTATGCTTCCTTTTATTTTCGCTTCTTATTTTGATCTACTTTCGTCATTGATTTGCCCACAATCTCTACCACTAGCGCCAAATGAAGACTCAATACATTATTCAGTTCAAGCATCTCCAGGTACTTTATCATCCCATCTTTCGCCACCAACAACACAGCCACCTCCACCACCTCTTCCAACCAAAAACAAAGACGTGCACATTTATCAAAACACTAACTCGACACTTTATGCAGTTTCCAACGTTTTTTAAATCGCTCATTTGATATTTAACCTTTTTTTAATTTAACGAAGTTCAGTAATGTTTTGCTAGTTTCAGTTGAACTTACTGTGGCCAGTTGTTATAAACAACACTGCGAGTAATAGTTTCTCTTACCCTGGATGCTACACTACAAACGTAGGAGAAACCAACTGCTCGCCGGGTATGCTTGTCCTATCTCATTCCCACAGAATGAGAGTTTTGTGAATTTCCTTTGTCATGTTTAATTCTTTTTTCCCGTGTTCTTCTCGCATCAGCAGCTGAAAATTACAACCTGGCTAACTCGAACTCCCCGCTAACTCCCTTGAAGTTTTTTTTTAGTGATTTACTATCGGTTATCTGGAACCCCGGCTATCTCGAACTGTTTTTTGTTTCCTTTGGGAGTTTGAGTTAGTGGGTTTCTACTGCATTGCTGGGCACACACAAACTGTGTTCAGCCAGTTTCTTTATTAAAGTTGACCGCGAAATTTATAGACCCAGTTATTTAATAAAACGAAGTCTCACTTCAACTCTTTAAATAGAATTTTTTTTGTCTAGTCTGATTTGTATATTCTTGACACTTTTACAGTAAACAACCACCATCTAAACTTCGCTTAAATAACAGGCCCAGTGCAGCAACCTGAAAGCAATCTAAACTTGATACACTCTGATTACACTGCTGTTGTTCCTGTAAAGAAAATCTTTTTGCACGAGAGAGATCAGTATACCCGCTTCTTTTATTTGTTTCAACTAAATTTGCAATTTTTGTGACTGTTCATCAGATCGCAACATTACATTGCCACAGTAAATAATTTAGCAGTAATTTAGTTGCCAAGGTACCTACAATCCTGGCCATTAGAACTTGCGACACTTGACACTTGTGAAGTAAGAAAATGCACTCTACACTGTAATTAGAAGTCGTTCACAAGTGTTATGACTATCTGTGCGCCCTTCCCTACCTCCCCAAACAATGTTGAAGGTCAGTCATCAGTTTCAAAACCCAAACTTCAACATTGTACAGGGGGGAGGGGGGGAGGAATAGTATTTTTGAAAAGACGCTAACGGGATGCGATTTGAGCAAAGTGTCCCAAGACTAATGGCTAGGGTTGTCCAAATGAGGTCGATAATGAAATTGCTCAGTGCAACTGCAAACTAACCAAAGTCTGTGACTAATGTACAGTTGCAGTGGTAAACTATGTTTGCGGGCGTTTTTCATTGGAAATGGCACATCTGACACAAGAATAGTTTGGGGGGAGGGGTGGGTAATTGTCATTCCAGTAAAATGTTGGTGGAACAGTTCTTGGTGTGTAAAATACAATGCATCATTCGAGTGACTTTTCTCTTTGAAAGACGAAGTTATCACACCAAAATGATACCCCAATGACTGTTAAAGGAGAAATGACCTACTTGCAATAAATGTAAGGCTTCTTTTACAAAGTAATAGAATTGACTGAGCAAGCTTGTAAACGGATGTTTATTGTTCCAACAGCAAATCAGCGAGGCTATACGGTGCCCTTTTTAACCAAGTGACACAATTCACTCTGCATTTGAAAACATATTCTTTCCGTCAAAGGCTAATAAATTGTGGTTGCTCACCAGACACATAAAACTGGAATTTAAGTCACGCTTACAATGTGTCGCAGTTACTGAGTAATGCCACCAACAGTACTCGGCAACATTTTCTGCTTTTTTCTTGTTCTAGAATAGAAAGATTCCCAGCAAAAGTGGTTCGACTGCTTCACTCATATTAGAATAATAGTTTCATCAAGTTTTTTTGTATCAATTATGCTCGTTTTTGTCCAATTTACCACAGTACTCGGCATATCTGCATTAAAATAAACAAAACAGGGAATATTTAGTTCTTGTCTATGAGTGAGTACTGTCCACAAAATTCAATAGTTAAGAATTATTTGAGACTTTTCACTCCCAGTAAATTGAAGAAACTATTGGTAACACATTGCTATTGGTAGTGTATCTTAAATTGCATTCTGGGCAAAGTAAGTGCATAGATTAGGATCTTATGGTACACAATCAGGGCCTCCTCACTGCGTACTATGGTGTGGCCATCTGGACCACTTCCAAAGCAGCTATAGCATTGTCACAGCAAATTCATATGTTTGTGCACTATAGCAGATTGTTTTTAAAGTAGGAAAGAGCTGATGAAAAGTTTATTTATGGAGAAAGAAATGGACCCAAATAAAACCTTCCACTACACAGGTTAACAAACTAGATGATACATACTTTAAATGCGATTTTATTGTAAACAACAGATACAACTAAGCACGCCTGTTTTAAGCATCTACACTCCTTGCTGCTGAGTGATAGAAAGTCCTAATATAGATTACAGCTCAATCATTTGCATTTTTTAAAAATCTTATTGATGTTGCAGGTATGACAAAGGAGTATCTTGAGCTGATTTACAATGAAAAGAATCAAGGCATGAACATGTGGAAGGGTCATGAAAAACCAAGGCTGGGAAGATCCGGGAGAAATCCTTGAACGTTAAATTAATGACATATCTATACCTTTGTTTACTGTTGAACTAGGCATTTTCCAGCATAGACATAGACATACTTTATTTGGTACACAGATTAAAGAAGGTAGCCAGAGGCTGATGTGCACCTGCGGTTACAGTTGCTAACAATGGAAGCTAGAATTCGGTTGCGATTAAATGATGTTTAGCAGCATAAAATGGTGAACAACAGACTGGGTTGAAACACATTATCTTGTCACGGCTACTTTGAGGTTATTTCTGATACAATACTCCAAAAACGTATTAATCATTCATAAGCCCAAGAGGACATCACATTTACGAGGTGTTGCTAGGATTCAACATAGATTGTAAATTTCACTGTGTAGATTTAAGTTAGGATAAGTTAGTGTTTTCTGTTCAATAACGTTAGACATCCTTATTTGCTACACTCACTAAGGTTAAGATAAAATGCTGTAAACATTTTGGTTAGGGTAGGGTGCATAACTAAAATTTTGTTTTCGCAACATTGTTAAATCTTGTAAAACAAAGTTAAGCATAGCAAAGAAATTTCTCACAATCGGTCCAGGATGTATATGGAAGATTAAACAGATATTGTGATTTCTTGTTGTACTTCGGCTTAGTATTCAAACAAAAACGCTGTAAATAATCGGGTTAAGTTGAACAGCTATAGTAGATTAGAATTTCGCCCCTGTAATGTTTGTAGGTTACGCTAACGAAAAACATAAGTATAAAATTATGCTAAATTATGTGTGTTTTGTTGACCTAAATAAGCATAAGTAATTAAAATCAACCCAAAACTGGATACGAATCCACCGAAAAGTGGCCGCCAATCGACCAAAAACTAGGTACAAATTGACTGAAAATGGGTATGAATTGACTTCCATACAAAACAACCAGGATTAGATGTAGTTACTCAGTTAGTTTACATTCTCATTTAGATCCTGAACAGGTGGACTCAGAATGATCGGAATAGACACTGCAGTAATCCAAACTCAAACGGGAACAAAGAAAACTGGATGAAACAAAGATCAAAAAATGACAAGAAACAAAGCAGACGTCAACAAAAAGAGTCAGCAAGATAAAGACCGTCAAAACAAAGCACAGAAAAACAAAGATCAAGAGAACAAAGCACAGCAAAATGAAGATGCACAAAGACGGGAAGATCAGCAAAGAAAATTGCAACAAAGAAAAGGTCAACAAAGCAAAGATGAAAAAAAAAGGGATTAGTCAAAGAGACATCACAAAAGAGGAGCCCTGAAAAGAGTCGGAGCACATAATGAAATGCCTAAAAGGATCCCCAGAGGGTAAGAAGGCGAACTCACAAATGTCCAGAAGCTGGTTGTCCTACAGAGATTGTTATTCACCTGCCGAGGCACTTGAAACCATAGCACAAGTGGAGCCATGGTAAAGCAGCATCTGCAATTTCCCAATTTAGTTTAAGAAAACCAAGACAAAAAAAGGAAACTGCAAATACACATGGCGTACCAAAAACTGCAACATTGTTGTGAAAAGAATACACAATCACCTTGGACTGCAGGGACCTCACTAACTTCAGTGCAACAGTCATGGATACTTTTATTATTTAAGGCAAACAGTCGAGTATGCAGAACTACCTGATACTTTCACTGAAAGATGCAATCAGCACATCTCCATCCATTTCATCATCATAATTAGTGCAGCAGGTGCACTTCCATTGGCCGAGTGATTTGTGACTAGTGTTCTAAGCCAGGTCAAATGATGGTTATTCGATCAAGTTTATCTACATTGCAGTAGAAAAGATATCCTACCTTGATCATACTTATTCACCATGCAGCACTTGACCTTCTAAAGGTAAGACCACCATGCTTTAATCTTCATCCAAAAAATTTTTATGGAAAGCAAAAGTTAAACGTGCTGAACGTTTCAATAAAAATGGGAAAATTTTCATGCATTATATTAGCGCTAAAACAACCTTTTTGAAACAACATATTAGACATTTTTTACACACCATTCCTTGCAAAATACACTACACAAACAAAATAATTTACATCTCATCACAGGTTTTTAAGAATGGCTAGAACGAACGGGGAAAGTCATCGATTTTTATTTTTAAATCCTTTCAAAGTGTTTGAACTTGATTCACAAATAAAACGAATCTTGCACTGAAACATTGTGTCCACTCAATTACATACATAAGAATGCAAGAAGTAAGACTAAAAATAAGCCATCGAAAACAACATGGTGCAATGAAATGAACTTTGTAATATTTATGTTAAAACTGACAGTACCTTGCATGTTGGAAGAAATGAAATGGTCATGACAAGATTAAGGCAAATGTAACCTCCAAACACTATTTTTTTCTGCGAAAGTTGACAAATGTCGTTCCATTTAGGTCTGCCAATGGATTAAGCCTCGTGTAAGGTTCAGAGATTCAACTCTTGGTGCTGTGACTGCAATTCACATTTTAAAAGCGGACTTAACACAGATATTAACCAAGGCAGGCACTTGAATAAATTATTAATAGAAAGTTAAGTTCTAGTTTTTATAATTTCTGCAGTGCCATGTATTCTATACTTTGAATTCTTAACAATAATGGTCACCATTTTTCTTATCACTGCAGGAGTGGAGGAATTGAACAGTACCTGCATACTGAGTCTTCTTCAGGTTTGTTCTAGGCATGTCTGTTATGTCTTTATTATAGAAAACAATAATTATTGTTTCAGTTAAATGATTGTGTTTTAATATTTAAAAAAATAACCAAGATAGTATGCACGCTCTGGTTGGTCAAGAAGCTATCGTTTACCCATTTAGGTCTGCCAATGGATTAAGCCTCGTGTAAGGTTCAGAGATTCAACTCTTGGTGCTGCGACTGCAATTCACATTTTAAAAGCACACCTAACAGAGATACTGACCAAGGCAGGCAATTTAAGGTTAATGGTGCCAGTCCAGCCTTCAGGAGTGACTTTGGCAATGGGCACAGAGATCTATCAATTAAGATCCCCCGACAAGCCATTAATGAAGATCAGCTGAGGCCTATTGATAGTTGTAAGCACAAAATAGATTAGTTTGATTCGTCTGCAAGTTCAGTAAAATATTTTGTTATTGACTATTTTTCGTAAAGTTGATTTAACCTCTCTAAGTGGCAACTTATAATTCGGCCACCCACTATTGAGAAGCTATAAAGTATTCATGTTTAAGTTCCCAAATATTTGTCGGCAAAATGCCACCTCAATTAACTGCCGCCATCAACCATCTTTTTGCCGTATCAATGACTCCTTATTGTATTATTCTCTTTAAAGCGGCCATGTGTGCAGCTCTAATTGTCTAATCCTCGGTGTGAACGTAATACTCTTGAAAAGGGTAGCTTTTGTGCAACAAATTATTTGATTGAGGAGTTTTTACCTTAACAGGATCTGCCATGGAGGAACCTCAAAATGACAATACAGTAGACAATGTAGAAATGCAATGCACCAACTGCCTGCAGTTGAACCAAGAACTTCTTAACAAGCAAACACAGCGCAGGAAACAGGAAAAGGTCATCAGATCTGCACATGAGAAAGCAGTGGTGACACTTGAGTCTAGTTTGAGAAAAGAACAAGGCAAATGTGATGAGGTCGAAAGAGAACTTGAGGCTGCCAAAAACGATTGAAAATATAAAGATCAAGAAGATGAAACAATGCCTCAGCCACACTAATGCGCCGGTGGTCACTTCAACTATAGAGAGGCTAATAGGAAGTGTGTTTTGAGCAATGTGCTGGTTGCCAAAAAAAATATCTCTTAATTCCTCCAACAGAAGCTGATGGTTCCACATTGAGTGTTTACCATTTCTTAATGTACTAATTAATTTTTTTAGTGGAAAAGAAACATGCGCAAAAACGTCATTGTCCACGGACTACAGTGGAGGAATAAAAAGGGGAACACCATTCCTGCAAGAACGACTGGAGCAGCGTGCGAATGTGCCGAGAGATGCTTCGAAAAGATGGGCAAGGAACTTCTGTTCCACATCTTAACGTCATTTAATTGCATGCCTGACAAGACCAAGCAAGACCAATACTTAAGTGGATTGGTTATCGCCCATGATCCCACCTGGGTTGGAACACAAGGAAAGGGAGGGAATTTCTCAGAGATAAATAAAGGAAAGAAGATGACAACATTCAAATATTACATCCCGACAGGTAAATTCTTTGGAATTTTCGCCTTAATTACAGAAGACAAATGTAGACTCAGAGCAATCTCTCTTCCTACTCAGGGACACGTGATGGGCCTGTGGTGAGTTAACGCTCACTAAACTCTTGTCTCATTTTCACTTGGCGTGTTCTTTTTCATGTTTTTCTTTTTGTATTTTTCTTTTGAGCGGAAAGAGAGACTGCTTGTAGTCAACTCAAATGTTACCACTGTAACACTTGCATGCTAATCTTAACCCTGTAGCACAACATGTTTCACAACATCTTCCCATTCCCTCACCAAATCATCCTTAGGACGTCTTAATCTAAGTCGATCTACACGGATTTACATTTCTGTGTTTCATTAGTGCGAAGATCTGCTAGGTTTAGAATCCATTCACTCAATGGTCCCCCGTCTGTTCATTTATTTATTTTGTTAAATTTTTACAGGAAATACCAGGAGAGTAGATGTTTGCAAAAAAGCATTTATGTCTCTTCACGGCATCAGAGAGGGGTGCTCAAAAGAGTGAGGAGCAGCACAACACCACAATCAAGGCAGGGAAAACACAACAACCGCCCAAATAAGATAACACCTGCCACATTAGAGCAAGTAAGTTGAATTTTGTTGGTTTATTTACTAATCCTTTAACCAGGCTTACGCCCTTTCCAATGGTCAAGCCTTTTGATGGCAGTAATTGGTTCCATCGCTTAACGATTCGCCAAAGTAGAATGTAGTTTATAGCAACACAATACCCACTTTGTTTGAACTGCTTTGGACACGTCAGAATTACTAAGTAAACTGTTTTGTGGTTTAAAAGATAAAGGAATGCTTCATTTAAGTAGGGCGGGGTTTTCAATGGTTTTTCTTTTGTCTTAACAGTTTGTTTTTGTCAAAGTATTGTGTGCACTATTCAAATATTCATGTTTTTGAACAAATGTTGGATGGAACATATTTTCTCTAAAATAGTCATTATGAAGCTGTGATTTCATTTCAAAAGGAATTTAGTTTATAGTATTGCAGTATTAAAATCGTTCCAGTTTACAGTATTCATATCTCAAGAGGGAGCCACTGATTGGTTGAAGATTTTGCACCGCTTGTTGGGTGCCTCATGTTCAATGCATTATTTCAAAAATTTTTCTTCAAAAAAGTGGCCAGCAATGTAAATTATTTGATCACTTAACAGATAAATGAAAGCTACATCCATACCAGAACTGGAAGCGTGTTCTTCACTTAAAGAAGTAGGAAGCTGCTTCCTAAAATGGGTAAGTACGAAAAACACAATTTTAAGGCGTGGTAACTAGCAAACTTTGTTGCCGGGACGACAAACTTGTCTTGGTTGTTACTTTTTTCTTTAAGCGAAAATCGATTTTCCTGACCAAACTAGAAGGTAGCAACTTTGATTAGATTTGTCATCAAAGCGAACAAATCAAACACAAACGGACTGCAAGCAAAACGTCGCTGTTCTGTTTAGCGTGAGCCATTTTTATCGCTCTGACCCTGAACTATCTGAATCAATAACACTTTAACTACAGTAAACAAGTACTTTTTGAAGCGAAAGTGTTATTGATTCAGATAGTTCAGGGTCAGAACGATAAAAATGGCTCACGCTAAACAGAACAGCGACGTTTTGCTTGCAGTCCGTTTGTGTTTGATTTGTTCGCTTTGATGACAAATCTAATCAAAGTTGCTACCTTCTAGTTTGGTCAGGAAAGTGTAGTGTTGCGAATAAAGCGACATGACGCATGTGACGCCACATACGCGACAAGTCAAAAGAACGGAGTAGAAAGTGCAACAATTATTTGTGGGCAAAAATTGTAGTAGTACCCAGAGGAGAACTACTTAACTAAAAGAAGGGTTTACTCTAAAAAAAAAAGAAGAAAGAAAGAAAATAAGAACTGCTTTCTTAAAACGCTCGCAGCAATAAACGATCAGGAGTGCAAATTAAAATACGATTCCCAACCCAGTGCTTTAGACTTGATAAAGCACGAACTGCGATTTTACTGAACTTCGAAAAAAACTTCCTGATTTTTAGATTTTGCTTGGGTTATTTTGGCCAGGAAGATTGGACATAAAGTCAGTTCGCCGTGTCTATGTCAGATAAAAAGACTGCCATTTAATGTTAATTTTCTTTATGAATTATTACGTGGCCAAAAAGGAAAATCAGGCTCGCAAAAACAGGTGCTCTGCGAGCCGCAAAGGAATTCCAGTGGGTTGATAATGCATTATCGGCCCTGCAGCTGATGGTTAGTTTATTCGATAAATTTTAACCACAGGCAGCCCAAGCGTAGTGTGTGAGTCACATCAGATTACAGATTACAGATTCCGGGACGTGACCTTATGAGTATCTTTGTAACACAGAACCACTCATCAGTTCACGTCCCCGAATATGTAACACACTACGCTTGGGCTGCCTGTGCTTTAACCAATGAAGGTACTCTGTTTACGTGGGAAAATGCGGGAAGTTTTCAAGAACAAATATTTGTTTTTTTTGTTTTGTTTGTTTTTTCTTTCACGTAAACATAGTCAAAAGGGAAAACAAGGGCGCTTTTTACGGTCTTAAAAAAATCGAGAATTGGTGTGACAAAAGAAAGCCGGCACAGCGTTGACTTGAATCATTGTTATTCCGTTCGAGCTATTAGGAAACCGTTTTCAGGAGCAAAGTATGTGACTTAAGTACAAACTTAACAACTCGAACTATCACTGTTGATTATTTTCCGAGATTGTTTATTAATATAAGGAGCTTTAGTTGATTCAAGCACACTGGTACAGTTACATACTGATTGTCTGTAATCTTATTTATCTTGTTCACTGAATGCGATTCGAAGTGCTTGACGCCTATAATTCATACAAAAGTCATATTTAAACTTGATACTTTATATATGGATATAATATACTCATTTTGCCTTTTATATTGATAACAAGAAATTCTGAACAATTTACAGGTGGTGCATAGTCTCTCACCCCCCCCCCCCCCCCTTTTCTCAACAAACAAAGATTTAACTTTAGCAGTTCATGGTTTCCGGTGAC
This sequence comes from Siderastrea radians, assembly GCA_964017195.1. Lineage (NCBI taxonomy): Eukaryota > Metazoa > Cnidaria > Anthozoa > Scleractinia > Rhizangiidae > Siderastrea > Siderastrea radians. The sequence continues at coordinate 5,142,588 of OZ024899.1, read as the reverse complement.
CTCTTATGGACAATTTATACTTCCGGTATGTAAGCAATTAAATGTATGTATGCAACTTGAGAACTTTGTTTGTTTGTAACCAGTGACCTCTGTACGACCCTTTCAAATCGTCCTTAAACCGTGATATCCTTATGCTACAACAGGTGGAAACGCTTTTTGCTCAAAAAGCTTTACTTCTCCTCTTTTGAGCTCAAACTTCATTTTGTCTAGTATTCTTAATCTCACAAGATCACAATTGAAGCTAATAAGAAAACCATCAACTTTTTAGATGAAACCTTCGACCTCACAAGTAACTCTTACAAACCCTTCCTGAAACCAAACAACAAGCCTCTCTACGTCAACCGTCAAAGCAACCACCCACCTGCACTACTAAAGAATATCCCGGAAAACATAAACAAGCAACTAACCAGCATTTCATCAAGCAAAAATGTTTTTGATGCAGCCATTCCTCCTTACCAAAAAGCCCTTGACGAAAGTGGCTACAGCTACAAGCTAACATATAAACCACAGCCAGCCCAAAAGCACAACAAAAATCGCCAAAGAAGAGTTACATGGTATAACCCACCATGGAACTCTAAGGTGAAGACCAATCTGGGAAGGTTCCTAAATATTGTCGACAGATGCTTCCCAAAACATCACCCATTACACAAGATCTTTAACCGCCACACACTAAAGCTACGCTACTCCTGCATGCCAAATACGAAAGCAATCATCTCGTCACACAACAAAAAGCTGCTATCAGATTGCAACTAGTCCCGAAATTCAACACAAACACTCGACAAAGAGTGTAACTGCCGAAAAAAAGATCAATGCCCCCGCGAAGGAAAATGCCTGACATCAAACGTAGTCTACTAAGCAACAGTCACAACTGAAACATCAACAGATTCATACGTAGGACTCGCGACAAACTTCAAAGAACGTTAAAGAAACCATACAACTTCCTTCTGACATCAAAACAAGAGACACGAGACTGAATTATCAAACCACATATGGACACTCAAAGACAACAACAAGCCTTTCAACCTGAAGTGGAAAATCATCAAACAATGCAAACCTTGCAACAACATTGCTAAGAAATGCAATTTGTCTTTTTGAAACATACATAATCATATGTAAAAAGGATCTCTGCAGTCTAAACAAGCGAAATGAGTTGGCAAGTTCATGCCCCCACAGAAACAGATACCATAAATGATCGATTAAGTGCCGCAGCGCTTATTTAATTTTCCCTGTTAGAGGTGCGGCTCTTATTCGAGAGCGGCGCTTATTCGAGAGCGGCGCTTATTTCAACTACGGGTAAAACACTGAGGGGAATATAGAGAGAATTAAGTGAGGCATGTACTAGGTATGCACTATTTAATATAACATTATTTCGAATGAAATACAATAGGTATCATGAACGCAGTTTCTCAGTCTCTGTGAAAGTATTGCTGTTCAAATACAAGGGGTAACATTGACACAGCTTCACAGTCTCTTTGTGAAAGTATTGTTGCTACATGAACGGTGGGGCGTTTATTTGTAAATGCCCAAATTAGCGCCGTGGCGCTTATTTGAGAGAGGCGCTTATTAAATTAGTTTCGGTAAAGGTGCGGTGCTTATTCGAGTAGCGGCGCTTAATCGATCATTTACGGTACCTCCTCAAGAACTTTTTGATGAAGTAATACAATCTCCCAAACTATGAATGACAATCACATTATTTGAAGGGCTCCGTGCAAGAACGTGACGATTTGGGTCGATTTTTTTTTGTTCCAAAGTGCCCGAATTTTTGCATGCGGACTCCTATTTAGTCAAAGAACATCGCTCTATGTTTTTTTCGCTGAATTTTGCTTCGTTTTCAAGAAAAAACGTGCAGAAAAACGCAGTCGGCGTCGTTTGTTTTCTTTTGTGCAAAACAGAAACAAAAGAAAACGATTAAGTTCTTTTGTTTCGTGAAAATCAGTGAAGCGGTACAAAGCATAGTTGACATGAATAACAAAGGTATTTATTGTTAAAATTCACTATCTTGTTGTGTTGAATCGCTCTAGCACAGTGGGATGAGCGTTGAGCTACAAGTCCTGCGTGAGGCAAAAGGTGCTGGTTCGAGGCCGGGGGGCTGTTATGATTATCTCTCTTTTTTTTCTTTTTAGTTTATTTTCCCTTCCAAACAACGTAAGCACTTTTTTGACTGCGGGAACTGCAGTGTTATTAAGCGCTAAAGGTACGAAGATGTATTTCCAGTGCGACTAAGATCAATTCCGTACTACCCTAGATCGTCTGGAATTAAGCTTGCACATCGTTCCGGGTTCGAGGCGAGTGCACGTGCTTTATCATTTTTGTTTTTCCTTTCCTTTTTTTTTTTTACTGCCTTTGTTTTGCTTTTGTTCTTTACAGTTTCGTTTGATTTGCAGAAATAAACAGTGGCTAATAATGATTTAGCGCCGATCGACGATTACACAGAATATTACTGCAACCTTCCGAGTACATCCTAGCGAGCCATGGCTTTTAAATGCCGTGGCCTTAAACGTCAAAATTTGCCATAAGTTAACTCTTCTCTTGTGTTTATTTACTTTTTTTGCCTGAGTATTAAACATTAGAATTTGCATGACATAATTTACATTAGAAGTCCCGGTTTCAGAGGGTCCGACAGGGACTTAACTTTTGTTTTATATTTCTTTGTTTTTGAATGAATTTTCTCGTTTTGCAGGAAAAAACGTACGGATTTGCAGACCCAGCAAACCCAGCGGACAACGGATTTATCCTTTTTGGGGGCTTGTGGCAATAAAGTCTGGACTTGGATCTCAACCCTCAGTTTATTATTATTATTATTATTATTATTATTATTATAATTATTATTATTATTATTATTATTATTATTACTATTATTATTATTATTTTCGTCACGAACAAAAGGGAGGTCACCTGAGTGTCACATGAAAGAAACGAACGATAAAATAGCCGTGACAAAATTATTGCCTCCTACCCTCAACGCACGAGAAAACTCAACAAAACGAATCTCATACAAGGTAACGGCATGGATTCAAGTAGTAAAGGGGGCTCATCTGGGAGTTAATCCTGGCTTCTGATTGGTCGGTGACGTCATGACCGGAAGTGGGAGGGGAAACCGCTGACCAGTCGTAAAAAGGGGTCGTGGGCTCATGCAACCGGAAGTCACGTGATTTGGAAGGGGAAACCGCTGACCAGTGTTAAAAAGGGATCGCGGGCTCAGGCAACCGGAAGTCACGTGATTTGGAAGGGGAAACCGCTGACCAGTGGTAAAAAGGAGTCGTGGGCTCATGCAACCGGAAGTCACGTGATTTGGAAGGGGAACCGCTGACCAGTTGAAAAAAGGGATCGTGGGCTCAGACAACCGGAAGTCACGTGATTTGGAAGGGGAAACCGCTGGCGAGTGTGAAAAAGGGATCGTGGGCTCAAGGTGGAGTCAAACCGCTGAGAAACGCGGGCGCAAAGTCCAAAGTCCAAGTCGGGCGGCGGGGGTGATCCTTGAGTCAAAGAAAAAGACACGACGATGTTGTTAAAAATAGTTTTAATGGTTTTCAACAAGTCATTGAATGAGGATCCAAGGCTCTTCACGATAATCCATGGCTTGCTGATGAGGAGAGTTCCATTCGAAACCAAGACCGGATGGTACAAAACCACAAGGGGCTCGTCGAATGCAAAGTATGGGAGGATGGGGTGCCCTCCCAAGTCGACTGAGTGTTCCATTTTGAGGAGTGTTCCATTTTGAGGAGTTCCATTTTGATAATAATATGAGTGTTCCATTTTGATGAGTTCCATTTTGATAATAATATGAGTGTTCCATTTTGATGAGTTCCATTTTGATAATAATATGAGTGTCCCATTTTGATGAGTTCCATTTTGATAATAATATGAGTGTTCCATTTTGATGAGTTCCATTTTGATAATAATATGAGTGTTCCATTTTGACGAGTGTTCCATTTTTGATAATAGGAGTGTTCCATTTTTGATGAGTATTCCTTTTTAATATGAGTGTTCCATTTGACAATATGAGTGGATTGGTTCCAACCGGCTTCACCACAACTTTCAAGGCTTTAGTGGTTACTAAGTCGGCAAAAGCCGGCAAGGAAGCTTGCTCTGGACTCCTCAGGTATGCTACTAAGAAGAGGCAAGCAATACCAATGACTTGGCGTACTCTTAGGAAAGAAGTCCCTTGTATCCATAGGGATAGGTAAGGAAGGTGTGCGGATCCACGACTCTCTTGTCGTAGACCAATTGATACTGCTTGTACTCGGGGAAGGTGTAGAGTTGGTAGTGCTTGGGATCCCGGACGATCTGGTGTGTTTTGACGATTTGGGTTTGTCTGGGTTTCAGGAGGGGCTTTTGGATTTCGTCGAGGACGTTCTGTCGCATGACGTTATAGTTCAACTGGCTCTTGCCTTCGCTGTTGAGGCGGAATCCCCGCACCTTACACTCGGTGTGCCCTTTGTAGGTTTGGTAGCCATAGTTCTTGGGACCCGCCGACACGAATTCCGTAATGTAGTCGTCGGGATCCAATTCACTCGTGAAGTCACCGAGGTAATCGCCCAAGGTGGGGTTGGGTTGGCCTTCGTCTTGCAGGAAGATGATGGAGTCCGTGTCGTAATACAGCACCCGGTCCCTCAATGGTTCGAGGGCGGCATAGAGTCGAAGTCGGGCCCAACAGGTGGTGAAACAGGCCACGAAGATGTTCAGGTTGGGTGACACGGGGATGTCTTCGTCCTGGTACTGGTAATGGGTCTCCACTAGGTCGTCATTGATGACGGAGACGTGGCGCACGTCCAAGCTATCGGTATCCAGGAAACGGTGAAAGGCTTGAGGGTCATGAAAGGGCTGGACTTGGGTTTTGTTGAGGCGTTGGCCAAATTTACCCCACATGGAATTGAGCATCATTTTGGCCAGGGTGCGGAGCCCCGGGTTCTTCTCGAATTTATCGTACTCCAACTGGATGCCTTCCTGCTCGAAGTAATCTTGAATGTATTTTTGTTTTTGGTCTTCGGTGTCCACTCCGGCGGGCCACCCACTAGCCTCTTGTTTGATTTTCAACCAGGTGTTGACGTAATCTTCGAACAGACCCTCACAGGTCTCGTCAAAATGCCAGACCTCGTAGATGTACTGGACTTGGTACCCGAGCTCGACGGCTTTGACCAATTCCGGACTGCACCACTTCCCCGTCAGGACCCGTTGGTCGTCCGTATGGTTGCATTCGGGGGATCTGTCCCAGGGACGTTTGGGCATTTCGTTTTGCACACACGTTGCACAGAGGGGAAACAGGAGTTTGCTGTCATGGCGGTAAGGTAGGACCGGATGATACAATTCGCGCGGAGGCAAGATTTGACATTGGATGAGACCAAAGTACGGGTGGATGTCGGTGTGACCCGGGGTGGAGATGAAACGAGGATGCCCCTTCGGGTAGACACAGGTTTTGTTGACCCATGGGTACAAGGAGGTGACATCGATGTAATGGATCTTTTGAGTGGGGGTGACATGGTGGTACAGCTTGACGGCATTGGTACGCCCTCCACAGAAGGCGTCGCGGGGATTCAAGGGGTCTGTGAATTGAAGCTGGGCCACAAACGTACGGATATCCGAGGAGGTGTCTTTGAGACGAGCCCATTCACATTCCCACATTTGAACGACCGTGTACCCGAGCTCTTTGAGCCGTTGGATCTTTTGTTGGGTGACCTCGTAGACATCTTGCAGGGTCCGATCAAAGTGGCGTACATGGGGTTCGTGGCGGTTTGGATAACACGTTGGGCATCCATGGGTAAAACAGCCTTGAAATTCGTACACGGTCCGGGTGTCGTGGCAGTACCCATCCACGAAGCCAACAGGGGGGATGCGAACTTCACCGGCATTACCCACATGTTGGACTTCTTGGCCACACCAAGTGAGCCATTCCAGGGCGACGCGGGATTGATTGATGGAGTTGCGCCAACCACGGACGGGTTCACTGGCGATGCTGTTGGGGATCATCCGGTTCATGCGTAAATCCCGGTTGCAGGCCGAAGCAATGGTGATATGCTCAAAAGGGTTGAAGCCCGTCAGGGTTTCAAACAATCGTTTGAAGGTCAGGCACCCTTGTTTCAAGAGGCGTACATCCGATTGGCAGTAAGCCACCAATTCTTTCTGAAAGTCAAAGACTTTGTCGCGTTGCTGTTGATGCCACGTTTCCAAGGCTTGCCTGTCTTTGGGCGCTAGGGTTTCGGGCATATAGTAATCGAGGGCTGGGACAGCTCCCACGTACGTTTGGTGGTCGGGGTGGTTGAACTTGTGCGGGAAGTACCCTTTGCAGAGTTCTGTCAAGCCAAAGGTTTTGGGAAAGGCGGACAAAGGCATCTGGAAAAAACTCAATGAATCGATGAAACGAAGACGATCGTGTTTAACTTCCAAGAGTTTACACCCGTTCCGGAGCTGCTCGACGATTCGGTTGTCGCCATAGTATTGATGAATGACAAAGTAGCCATCGTATCCTTGGAAATTATGAGCGAGGACATTGACTTGTCGTGTGTCGTTGAGGGTCAAGGTATCTAACCATTCTAGGAAATCTCGGACGCAATGGTGGCCGGGGAAACACTTGGGTTGATCGTCGTCTTCGGTTTCGGCCACGACGAGATTGGCGATGTGTTGTTCCTGGGGTTGCATGGCTTCAATATCAAAAAATACATGCAAAGGAGGCTGGTCCTCCTCCTCCTCCGGGACGGTGTCTGTGGTTCCTTGTTGCCTCTTTCTTTTCCTCTTGTTGGCTTGAGGTTTGGGGGCTGTTTGAATAAAACAACGATGCGTTTCGCCGTCCACGTACTCGTGGCAGGAGGGACAGTCCAGGTATCCGCATTGATGCTTTGTAATCTGGTCTAATCCCACGTTCTGTTTACGACAGGCAGGACAACGACGACGTTGAGAACAGATGGTGGCCTGGGAGTTGCTGGCAGGTTTGCCGGTCGGATCCTTGACGAGATGCATTTGGAAACACGTGTCTCCGAAAAAGTCCCGATGACAATGTTGGCACCGTCGGGTGGCTTTCTGGCCTCGAGGGTATGCATGAAGGAAGTCGGGGCACTCTTTTTGGCGACAGGCCCCACAGTGCTTTTGCTTGGTGCAGTGATGATGTCCCTCGGTGTTGTAGGGTTTCCAGCAATGGGCACAGACGTAACTGGACCCGAAAAACCCCGGCAACTTGGTGATGACGTCATAATGGTTTTGGTGGTGCAACAGGATCAATTGTTTGTCTTGAGGGGCTCCAAAGGTCGTGATGTGAAAAGATCGATGGGCATCCACCAACAGGATCTGGTAACCTCTGAGGGACGGGGTTTGACTAAAAGACGTCAAGGCGTCGTAGCTGCATGGGCCGAGGGGCACATTGGCTTCCCGTTGCAGGTCCCAAGCGAGGGTTCTTTGCAGCGGGCCCTCTCCCTTCCGAATGGCTCTCTGTTTCGGGTGCTGGTCCACGCGAGCTTTGGCGACCACAAGGGCTCGAGCACAACAGAGTTCATCCCTGTTTTGAATCCGAATGACGGAGTTTTTCTTGGCCGTTAACATGTCCATGGTAGGGTGGCCGGGTTTGCCACGACGGGGTCTGCCGGTACCTTGAGGGGCATGATGAACTTGCGTAATGGAGACTTGAAACGAATCGTCCATTTCAAATTGTTCGTTGCTGTTGAGGGCTTGAGCTAAACGTTGGAACAGGGACTCCACACGGTCTCCGCCTTCACGCCATTCCCCCGCGCGTAATCCCCAGCCCTGAAAATTATTGTGGAGCCGATTGGATCCAATGGTAAAGTAAAGGCGATCTTGATCGTGGAGGTCCGGCGTGGTGGTTAACACTTGATTCACTGCTCGACGTAACCCCTCTTGGAGAGCTTCCGTGATGTTTTGATCTGGCATCAAGTTCCCCCTTTGACGTAAACGGGTATTGAAATGGCGTTCACGCACCCCCATTCGACGACTCGTCCGATCGACAAAGGGTTGGAGTTCAAAGTCAAAGGTTCCGATCGTGGTATCCAACCCTCCTGCCCCCCTTTGTATCGAGGTATCTCCGGCTCCGCTTTGTTGAAGGAGTCGTGTTTGAAAGGCATGTTGTCGTTCCAAATGGGCCAATAGGTCCTGATAGTCATCATCATCATCATCACTAGACAGCTGTAGTCCGAGTAATGGGTCACTAGGCCCAGCACGAGCATCATCCTCATCTTCTGGCGGCGGCGAGGCCATGATCAGATGAACTCCGCTGGCGGTCGGGGCTCTGTTTTTATAGAGAAAAAAGGGTCACGTGAAGAAGAGCATGAACCAATCACGAGCAGGCCCCACGGGGCCTCTGGGAGGGGTGGGACGGGGTGGGGGGACCCCCCTCCCCCTCTCTAGTTTGGACCCATGGGGCATCACGGGAACGAATAAACCGCTATGAAAGAAATCGAACCGCCGGCGGAGTCATCTCAAAATGGAGGTTGCTCAAGAAGAGTTGTTGGAGACGTTTGAAGAATTCGAGCTGGATTTGGAAGTGGAGGAAATCTTAGGGAAAGTCAAGCGGGAGTTGACGGTGGAGGACGAACACATTGCTGTGTTTGCAGAAACGTTGAACCAGTTGGAGCCGGAAAAAGTCGAGGCCCAGAGACACCGGGAAGCACAAGCCACCCGCTTCCACCAGCTGTGCTACCCTCAACACACCTGTGAGTGGTTCGTGGAGGACCTCGACTACTGCTGCAATTACTGGAGGTACCATTTTAAACGGCCAGACACCCCTCCATCAGCACCGCCACCGTCTCCCGATGTCGGACGAAAGAGAATTGCGCCCCCGCAGAGCCCCCTACAAGGGTCAAGAAAGCGCTGCCGCACCCAAAGGGACAGCCCTCCGAGCGACCCAAAGAGCCCGGCGGGCGAAAACTGACAGGTGCTACCAGCCATCACATCGACCCCAGCTCCCCATGTCAGCCGAAAGAGAGTTGCGCCCCCGCAGAGCCCCCGTCAAGTACAGAAAGCGATGATGACGAACGGACACCCCTCCTCCGAGCGGCCCCAAGAACCCAAAGAGCCCCGCGGGCGGCGCCCGACAGGCGCTACCAGGCAACGCATCGAGCCCCGCGGGTGGAGGCCGACAGGCGCTACCGGGCAACGCATCGAGCCCCGCGGGTGGAGGCCGACAGGCGCTACCGGGCAACGCATCGAGCCCCGCGGGCGGAGGCCGACAGGCGTTACAGAGAACGACATCGAGAGCGCATAAGGGAGAAAGACAGGGGCTACTTTAAAGCTAATCAAGAACGGATCCTGGCGCGTCAGCGACGATATCGAGAGAGCCATCGGGAGGAGGTGAGGGAGAACCAGCGACGATACCGAGAGAACTACCGAGAGGAGGTGAGGGAGAAACAGCGACGATATCGAGAGAGCCATCGAGAGGAGTTGAGGGAAAAACAGAGGCAGCGTGATGCCCGTCGTCGGGAGACCCATCCCGAGCTGGTGAGGGAGCAAAACAGGATTCGTCAAGCCCGTTTTCGGGCGAAAAAGAGAATGAAGAAGTTGATGACGTTAACCATCCCCCTGACAGATTGTCGGATGCCTGTGTCGGAATATGTCCAAGCCTTTTGTGACTCACTGGACGCGGGGGACACGAATGTATCGCCCCCGGAATCCTTTCTTCAACTCCTTAATGAGGACTCTCATACTCTGCTTGATTTGGATTCGGGGGCCCTGCAAGTCAGCGAACCCTCTGCCTGTAACGATCTTTCGTTTTTGCAGGATTTATTGTCACCCGACGAGTGGGAGCAGGTCATGGACGATGTGCAGGATTTTGATGTGGATGATTGGTTGGAGGACATGACGTCATCCGACGAGGGCGTCGATTTGATATATGATTTAGTGTCTTAACCCTCGTTTCCGTCATTTGACAGAACATTCAATCGTTTCCGTATTTGGCAGAACATTCAATCGTTTCCGTAATTTGGCAGAACATTCAATCGTTTCCGTATTTGGCAGAACATTCAATCGTTTCCGTATTTGGCAGAACATTCAATCGTGACATTGTGGTAGAACGTTTGGAGACATCAAAGAGACAGTGACATTTTTTTATCAACGTGGATAATTTTGTCTACACCACAACGGGTTCTCCAGAATCCTGTTTGAGAATCCTGTTTTTGACACTACATCTTTGTTTGAGACAGTACAAGGAACCAATCAGACATTTTCATTTTTTATTTTTCAACATGGTATGGGGTGTCATTAAAGTGTTTTACAATTTTAAACGTTTCTTGGCTTGCATGATTTTTTTGACCACCCGTTCCGTCTTGGTTTTCTTGCCGGGTAATTTATCAATGGCTTGGATCATCTTGGTATCGGCTTTCCATTTGTCTTGCAAATTCTTGGCACGGCTGTAATCAATGTCGTGTTGTTTCGCAATCTGGTCCAAGCGATTGATCCCGGGATCCCCTCGTTTCAGGCGTTTGGCTAAATGCGTGCCAGGGCCCATGTATTGATAGCCGGGCCAATGAAATTCTTTGCCGGTTTTAGCAATCCATTTTTGGACATCTAAGGCCCCTCCGCGTTGACGGCGTTTCCGTTGGGGGCCCCTTCTCCTCCTCCTCTTGGTGCGGGGGGCCATCTTTTTACTCACTGTCGTAATCCAATCGACGTCGTAACTTTTTGCCTCGGTGCCAATCTTCCCACCCGGGTAAGGGTTTTAATGCTTGCACTTCACGGGAGATGCCTTTGCCTTTGCCTTTGCCTTTGCCTTTACCACTCTCGGCTAACTTTTTTTCCAAGGCCTTGCGCTGTTCTCGAATGGCTTCTAAACGCGACCGGGTATCCCCTCGACTGGTGGAAGGGCTCCCTTTCTTGGGAATCTTACTGGTGGTGGCTGCTCCTTTGCCTTTCTTGGTGGCAGGGGTAATGGGTGGTTTGGGACTCGACGGGCTCCCTTTTATCATGCGCTTCAACCATTGTTCCACGGGGCCGGTCACCAAATCCCCGGCCTCTTCCTCTTCTTCTTCGCCAGGAGGGGCACCCGGGGCACCCACTCCCACGCCTCCCGGAAATTGACGAATGCGTTTCGTTAACTTGGTTAATTCTTGACTCAACGGTTTGGTTTGAGCATTGACCACGGCCGGGGGCAATTGGGGGTTGGCTAACAAGACATGTTTTTGGGCGGCGAGCGTGGCGGCGTTGTTCAACAAGGCATTTTCGGTGAGTTCTCCTTTGTAATATTGAATGAGTTGCTCCAAGTCCTTGTGGGGAATCATGTACACTGCATCCATGGGGGTTGACTACACTCGGAGCAAAGTTCCCCGTCTTCTATCTGACGACAGCTCTCACAAAGACGGGACTTTAAGATGTGCCTGTACTCTCGATACAACAGGTGATATTTATGCTTCCAATAATGACACTCGTCTTTCCACTGGTCGGTGGCCCGATTGGCCTCTTGTAACAGTTTCATCCAGGTAGGGAGGGTTAACGAAGACATTGACATAACGCCTGATGGAGTCCTTGAAATAACCCGCGTCCTTTTTGTTGAACCAACCACGCCCGACGTTTTTTCACGGAATGTCGACGACGTCCCAAATCGCGTAGCACCTTTTTATAGGGTCGAAGCTTGGCTAGGATGGGGGGTGTGATGGGAATCTTGTTTTTCAATAAGTTCAAGACCAGTTCACTCACGGCATTGATTTGATCGGCATTGGCATGTTGTAACAACTCTTGACGTTTGGAACCATTGGCTTCTTGTAACATGGAGCGTAAAAACGGGAATTGACGTCGAAGACGTTGCATCGTTTATCGGTGACGGCGACGATACCGTTGATTGGCTTTTTGGATCGTGCGTTTTATACATTTATCCGTTTCCAAGGCCACGGCTTTCCCCAATCCCGTCAGGGCAGGGACCAACAAGTTCAAAAAACCGCCTCGTTGACGACGTCGTCGTCGTCGTCTTCTCTTCAAGGATACCATGAGTGCGACAAGACACGTTGAAGGGCTTTGTTTTGTTTGATGACGTCTTGCGTCTCTTTATAGCCTTGACGGGTATTGCGTTTGAAATCGGACCACCAACCCCCACCTCGTTGTCGTCGGTAATGTTGTACATTATCGGTAATGCCTTTCAAGGCTTGACCCCCTAATTTGCCTAAAGCGAGCCCAAACCCAGGCGCGGGCCCCGATAGAAACATACTCATGCCATGGGCAATTTTATCCACCAAACGGGGTTTGCGGTGCATTAAAGCCCCTCCTCTTTGTTTCCTTTTTCTGCGTCGTCGTCGTCGTCGGACGGCCATGGTTCTAAGAGTGTCGGGCTGGGAGGGAGCGGCTTTTTATCTATCCAATACCCTTTGGGTCTCAAGGGACGAGGACATCCGTCCACATAGCATTGGGCTTCCACGGGTTGGTAGACAAAATGACCATGGTACTCTTGGACGCATCGTTTGGGTAACGGAGGAGTGAAATCCACAATGGTATCATCCAAGGTTTGCATCTTGATCAAAAATCCTTCCAGGTCCTCCAAGGGGACCCCGCGCCCATAGGTTTTCAATTCGGTCAAGGCTTTGGCATAGGTGGTAAACGCAAATCGACTCATTGTTACTTTAAATCGGTATTGTTTAAAATCGGCCCATCCTTTGACCACGGTGCCCACGGCTGCCAAACACGCCACCAACGTGCTGTTGTCCAACAGGGGACCAGCAATCATCCCGGCAGCCATCAGGAGTAATGCCAGGCCATTGTACAAGGCATGACAACACTTGAAATGATTCAACATTTTGCGATAACACCACCATTGTTGATGGTAAAAGGCATACAACGAATCCATCCGTTGTAACAATTCGGGTGGCAAGGGGATGCCAGGACGTCGGGATCCATTCAATAACGACACGACGGTTTTCATCCTCACGGCGACACCCGGGACGACGAGGTTTGTACGCTGGGGGCTCCTCCCTGTTTATAACTGGTCACAATACTATTGGTCATGGTCACATTAGCAATTTCCCGTCCTTGGGCCAATTGTTCTTGATCTTGTAACAGCATGCGTAAACGTCGTTGTAAATCGGCTTGACGCAAGGTACGTGGGGGCGGACTCCCACTCCAAGATCCTCGAAAGCTGGCTGGATTGGAGGCAGGTGTCAAAGGTGACGTGGGGGTATTTCGTCGTCGTCCTCGTATGCGTCTAGGACGTCGTCCCCGACGCCCCCCACCACCGCCACCGCCGCCACCACCACCACCGCCGCCGCCACCGCCACCACCAGCACCACCAGCACCAGCACCACCACCACCAGCACCAGCACCTCCACGTCCAGCACCACCACCACCACCACGTCCACCGCCACGTCCACCACGTCCACCGCCACGTCCACCCCCATTACCCCCAGCACCCGCGGCTGTTCGAGCACCCGCCGCCCGGGGTACGCTAGGAGGCGTCGCAGGCGTTCGAGCCCCAGAAGACGGCGGGGTAGTGTGTATGCTACGGAACGATTGACTTCCTGGGCTTCCTACCCCAGCAGGGGAAGAGGCCTGTGCAGGGGGTGCCCCATCTACATCGGGCCAACTCGCGATGACGTCCCCAGGGGGGATGGATTGCATAAACTCATAGAGGGGATCAGGGCCCATTTCCTCCATGGCGACGTCGAGAAGACCTTGGTCTCCTGAGAAAAACAGATCTTGGAAGGCCCTTGGGGACATTTGATTGCCGCTGGACGCCCCAACCCCAGCGGGGGACACGGTATCGTAGGCTTGCGGAGGTTGACGGTCCTCCTCATCCGCCATGGTTGCTCTTTTCGAAAAGGCCGTTCAAGGATCTCGTCCCTTTATACTCGCTTTTTGATAGGTGCGCGTCCATCCTTCGTCTTTTAACAGGTGACTCCATAACCGTTGTTGATCAGAGGAGGCCGGGTGTAAATCTAACATCAAATAGCCATACGGGCGGGTCGTGGCCTGATGAAACGTCTCCAACGTGTCTTTCCAAGTGGTCGGAAACGATTGCAGCATGACATTGCGTACCCCCAATTGATCCCGGGGATTCTTGAACGCCACAATGTAATGCGCATTGCGGGAAATACTTTTAGCATAGCGCCCCACGGGAAACATGTCTTGGCACAAGTAGAGCACCGTCACCCCTTGATGATGTGAATGTTTGGTGAATAAATCCAACACGCGTTTATCGTGACTCCCTTCATCCATTAAATCATCCAAGACCAGGACCCCCTGTCCTTGAGGAAACCATTGCACCAAGGCTTGATGATCGGGAATCCCTTCGTGAAACATCACCCCACGATCTTGCATGCCTCGAAATCGATCTTGCCATGCCTCATAACAATAATGCACTTGCGTCGGGGGACTTTCAAACAACTCGGGGTTGTCTACCAAGAGTTTTTCCGTAAACGCGGTTTTGCCACATCCCGAGGGTCCCACCACCAAGATAGAGGAGGGGGTATGAAAACGAAACGGTTTCCCCGTTTGCATGATGATAATACCCATTTTAGAAAAAAAAGGCACCTTTTTATTGGAATCGGTGGGACTCGAACCCACGCGCGATCCCCTCATGTATCCGGGGGGATCCAAAGGCTCTACCCACTGAGCTACGACTCCGACACCGTTTTTCCAACAAATTTTTTTATTTAATCATTCCGTTGATGATACGGAGGACAACAGAGTTGATACCATCTGGCTTCTTGGCCTACAATCAATTGTTGAACGCGTTGACCGGCTTGATGGTCATTGCTTACATAATCATGATCCGAAAACTCATTTAAAAAGTCTTGCAAGGTCCGTCCACGGGCTTTGGCTTTCAAGTACAACAAGGCGTAATCCCCACAACTCTTGCTTGAAATGGCTTGAAGGGACTTGCCATTGGTCACCACATACTTCCAATGTTGAACAATCCAATCTTGGAACGGGGCGGCTTGCACGTACGTGTCCATGGGCAAAGCATAACTGTCGAGGACTTCACACACGTTTCCCTCGGTCCACACCGCCAACCAATGTTGTCCGGGTTGATCGTGCGGGTCGGTGTTCACAATGTACCCTTGGCGTTGGGTCTTGACAGGACGCTTGGGTAATCGATCACAGGCCACCGTTCCGTAAAACATCGGTTTCAAGTGGGGGTCGTCGCGGGCTAAATAATCCAACTGCACATTATTCAAGGCCACGTGTTCCATCAGTGTTGGTAAATGTTGTACAACACGGCTCCGTTGCTATCAATCTCCAGCAAGTTCTCAAATTCTCCATAGACGAGCACGGTTATATTGGTACCGGGGGCAGCTCCAAATTCCAAGACCAGTTGTAAATCTCCACTTTGCTTGGGGTTGAGGTTTTGACTGTCTACACATCCATTGGCCACATTGTCAAACATGAACAAGGTACAATTTTTCGCTTCGCCCCAATCTCCTAGTTCCACCATATTGCCTTTCTTTTTACACCAAGCCCCACTGGCTTGCAGAAAACGGAAGTACCCCAAGTTATCTCGGGTGCCATTGTTGTGTACCAAGTGTAGGGTTTCATAAGGGTATTCTTCTCCTTTGACAATCTGTTTGATGGAGGTCAAACCAAATTTCTGGAAACAGAAGGGATCTCGGGTCACATCCCCATTGAAGGCGCGGCTGTCCAGTAACCCTACAATCAATCGGTCCGGTATTCTGTTTTGAAACAGGTTGGGGATATCAAAACGGGTCACATTGCCTTGCATGCTGAAGGTGCGGATTTCACTACGGACGGTGGGGTAAGCAGCCACTTGGCCTTCATTGTGCCTTTTTTCAGATAAACTCTGGTAGATGGCATCATTCAAACGCAGTTGACAGAGATGAAACCGTAGTTTCACATCGCCTTCCATCAATCGGCCGGCGACAGCCACACCGTTGAAAAACAGGTTTGGGCCATTGAAATGAAATTTCATCTTGATTTCAATGCCTGGCACCAACAGTTTGCCAAAGTGAAACACTTCCAAGTGCGGGGTAAACACCAGACTGTGGGTGGCGCCTCCAGCATACTTCCTCACTTCAGCAACCATGGCTTCATAGGCCGCTTTATGATTGGCACTGAGAGCGTTCCAGGCTGCATGGTCTCCTGCTTTGTCTGTGTTGTTGTTGGTCCATTGGGGTGGGAAATCCACTTGATTGTACCAGCCTTGGGGTCCTAACACGGTCTTGCCATCTTCTCGGTCATAATTCAGCAAGGTTTCCAGGTAGGCTTTGTAATGATAGGTGTCGGATTGAGGACTGATCAACGTGCCATTCAACTGCAAGTCAATTTGTTTGATGATGGAATGGGCCAAATTGTTGACGCGCCACAATTTCTGATCGGCCCCCAAGTTATCGTTCGTACTCTTTTGCAATCTCAATTCCATGGTAAAGTAACTGCGTCCCAAATCCACAAAATCGTCTAATCCTGGAATGATGAATTCCATGGGATTGATACCCGTGGTGGTGGGTTGGATGGTGACCATGCGATAGGCATTGATGCTAATGTCGGTCGGGGGCACCTTGAAAATCCGTAACGCCGGGTTGACGGTCCCTTCGGAACGCGGATGCGCTGGGGCAGCCCCTTCCGAGTAGGTAGGGGCTGTCAGGCGTGACATCACATTCGGCATGGTTAACGGCATCGTCGTCGAGTGGTGGCACGTCGTCGTCGTGAGGGGTTTTTATACCGTCGTCGTCGTGCTAAGCGTTGTCTCAAATCAAACCCGGGTAGTCTCATCACCTCGGGACTCAACCAACCGCCACGTTGTCGCCGCATGAGTTTCCAAAACGGATACAGACCTCCCCATTGAGACAAGCCCCGATCACTACGAATTCGTCGAGGTCGTGAATGCACGGGGTCCATGTTTAGACTCCCAAAATATCTCGCGCCCGTTTGGTTTGCTTGGGAAATAAGGCACTGGCTACCCGTACGGCTTGTTTCACGTTCTTATGGCTCAAGACTTTCTTGGCTTGTTTGGTAATTTCTTTTTTAAGGACGTCTTCGGCTTTGCGCTTGATCCCACGTGTCAAACCCGTTTCCAAGCCTCTCTTGATATTACTAGGCAGTTTTAAAGGATTTCGCGTGCTTTTAAGGCCTTGGAACCCTCCACGCAAGAGATCCGTCACCAGCCCTTGTCCACTTTGACCCTGTTGATCATACCACTCGTCGGTCCGAAATCGTGTCAAACTTCCCCCACGCATCGTACTCTTCACGTGTTACCAAGGATCACGTTTGGTGGGTGTCACAGGACTCGTCTCTTTTTATACCCTCATTCATCGTCTTCTTTTTCGAAACGCGGCTTCCAACCCTTTCTTGGCCCCGTAACTCGCCGCACCCCCCGCGGCACCCAACGCCACAGCTTTCCCCCCCGCGATCAAGGCTGGAATCAGCGCAGCCAGGGGCAAGAGACCCCCTCGTTGCCTTCTTCTTCGTCTTCGACGTCTTCTCGTCTTCGCCATGTTTGCTTGTTTTCACAACTCTTGTTTTCTTTTTATACTCACATGAGGTTGCACGATTCCCCCGCATAGCGTTTTCGTTTTCCTTGTCGAATTTCCTCCATGCGTTTCAAATGCGCTTTTTTGGCATTCTTTTTCGCCAACTTTTCTATCCCTTTGGTGATGGACCATGCAGTTTTAGGAATTCCCGCAATCACTGCGTTGATCCCTTCCCCCGCTTGGGGACGCTGTTTTCGTCGTCGTCGTCGTCGTCGTTTCGGAGGCATGATTGACTTGGGGTCCCTTCTCGACTCTCTTTTTTATGCCTTTTTGAAGTGCAACGTGACAATGGTATGGCCGTCGCCAAACTTAACCAAGTCGCCTCCCCTACCAATCGTTTCGGCCACTTGAACGTGAATGATTTCCACCACCTCGTTACGAAGAGTCATGTATTGAATGTGCAACGGTTCAAAGTAGAGGGTGCCACGTCCTTGTCGCTTGTACTGGATTTCACGCAACAAATCGGTCACGCGATTGCCCACCACCGTGCTGCCTGCCACGTCCGAGTACACGTGCAACGATCGGGTGGGTTCCCCCACCACCGCCCGAAACGCCACATTCAAATTGGTGAAACGCCACCCACAACTCATACTCAATTCCATGTAGTCTGCCACTCGACTGGTGGTCCAAAACACCGGGTTCCCATCCTTATCGGTGATATCCTTCCAATCGCTGTTCTTGGTCATGTCGGGGATTTGATCCCCCAGGAATTCTTGCTGTAAGTTCGGTCCCAAAATCCATCCGCTGGTGATTTTACGTAACCATCCCATCTTGGCAGCTAACTTGGTATGAACGGCAAACGAGGGCGTGCGAACGGATCCATCATGAGACATTCGTGTTGTCAATGAGCAGATCCTCCCCTTCCCAACGAAACTTGACGTACGTGTGTTTGCCTTGATCGTCCAAAAACGTACCCCCTTGGATCACCGATTCCCGTCGTTTCTGTTCCACATGAGTAATGGCGGCTTTCATAAAACTCACCCCGTCCACCACCCAATCCCAATCGTTAATATCGTCAATTTTGGTCACGGCCGCTCCATATTTGTTATAGGTACCTCCGCTTTGACTGGGGGCTTTTAGGTGCCATTTGATGCCTAAGACGTGTTGTCCTTTCATCACCAACTCGTACAAATTGACGCGGGCATCCGGTAAAGAAATGGCACTCAACCCCACTTGCCATCCACCCCCCGTGAGCTGTAACGGTTGAGGTAAACGAATCTTGAAGGAATTGGCTTGGTTGTTAGGAAATTCACGTCGGTTGGCATGACTGGGTAATGTCACGTAGAACGACATCTTTGTCTTCTTCTTCACACCACCACCTCCCTTTTAAAGTGCAGGGTCAGGAGGGTACGTCCTTCGCCAAATTGGACCAGATCCCCATTGGTTTCGGCCATCTGGGTTTCCACGATTTCCACCACTTCATTGCGTACTGGGACATATTGAATATGGCGAGGTTCAAAGTGGGTGGTGTTTTGGGGATGGTACTTGATTTCTCGTAAGAGATCCGTGATGCGACCCCCTACCATGCTGCTGGTCCCTACATTGCAATACACATGCAAAGGACGCACCGCGGGAAATTCCAACGAGGGCCGAAAGGTCGCGTTCAAATTCACAAACCGCCAATTACAGGTCATACTCAAGTTCATATAATCCCCATCCACTTTCCAAAAGGCGGGTTTATTGCTGCCATCCAGGACATCCGACGGGGTAGGAATCGAGGCCGAATGAAATTCTTGTATGATATTGGGCCCCAATCGATACACCCCCGTCGACACTTGTTCAATCCATCCCATTCTCAAGGCCAAGGTTCTGCCCCATTCCACGCGGGCCACTTGTCGTTTGTAATCCACATTGACGGTATTCAACACCAAATCCCCTTCGGAGGTCCATTCAAACGTCGGGTACAATTTGAGGCCATTGTCCTCAGCCCATTTGTTGAGGGGTTTGGTTTGTTTGGCACGGCTTTGCTCGTACCGGTACACCAGCTGATGAAACAAGTGCGATCCCGTCGACGAGGCCAATTCCTTTTTCATATCTCGACCGTAGGTAAAGAGTTCGCGACGTTGATGCCACCAGACATCGTCTCCTTGATCGTCTGTGTCATGCACCCGTTCGTGCCATCGTACATACAACAGAGGATGGGATTCGCCCACGCCTCCTTCTTCCGCGACCACGGGAATGGTGGGTAAGGATAAACTCACCATACCCACCATCCATCCTCGACCCATAAATCGAATGGGTTTCGGCAACCGGTTTCGGAACAGATGGGCTTTGTTGCCAGGAAACTCCTTGGTACTCGCATGACTCATCAACGTCACGTAAAACGACGAATTGGGGACGAACATCATTGTTTTAGCGGCGTCGTCGTTGTTTGCGTGGCCGAAGGGACGTCACCTCTCTACGAGCAATCCAACTATTGTACTTGTCGGGCCACCCTTTCCACTTGACCAACCATCGATCTTTTTGTCGCTTAAGTACCTTTTCGATGCGAAACACGTCGGACACATGGACTTTTTGTAAATCCTCCTCGTAAAACGTGCCTTGGACGGGGGTATCATCCCATTCGTGAATCTTATAGGTGGGCACGGGGCCCGGGATCACACGATGCACCACAAACACTTCTTCGGTCCAACCGGGGAGATACCCTTTGCCAAACGTCCGATGAATCGTGTTGAGACGGACATGATCTCCCACCTTCAATTGGGGTTTTTTTTTCTGGCTTTTCAATCGTTTGCTGTACAATCGTTTCCACACCGCTTCTTCGTTGTCCCATGTCACGTCTTGAGGGGGCATGCCAATACTTCGATGACGGGTGGCATTATAGCCTTGCACCAACTCGGGTAACACGTCGTCAAAGCGTAAGGTGTTGGCCGCGGTCAAATAACGGTACAACCGTTCTTTCAAGGTGCGATTAAATCGTTCCACCACACTGGCTTTGGCATCCCCTTCGGTCGAAAAATGTTGAATGTCTTGCTCGTCGGCCCATCGTTGAAAGGTCCGATTATAAAATTCTTTCCCTCGATCCGTTTGCAATCGGTTGGGGTGTCGTCCTCCTTGTCTCACAATCTTCTCAAAGGCTTTCACGAGGGCCACCCCGGTTTTGGTTTTCAACGGTTGTACCCACGCGTACTTGGACAAGACATCCACGACGGTCAACAAGTAGCGTATACCCCGATTATGTTTGGCCAACCGTTGCACTTCCACTAAATCCGCCGCCCATTGATCATCTAAACCCCCTACGATCACGGGTAAGGTGGCAAAACGACGACGTCGTGGTTTATGCAAGGTGTAGCCCACATCCCGTTCCAAGAGTCGTTGGGCTTTTTTCAAAGGGAGTCCCTGGGCTTTGGCAAAACGTTGCACCCCACCTAAACTCCCCGGGGCCCGAGGATCATGATAACGACGTAACCATTGTTGCGAGTCTTTGGCACTCTTCGTTGACGAGACACGACGTTTGCTTCTCTTCAACTTTGTTGTTGTTGTTGACCAGCGTTTAGTTCTCTTTCGAGGGGCCATACCCTCTGGCATTCATCCCATAAAGCCGGTATGGTGGGGACCGTGTGGGGATGCGCCTTTTGAATGATTCGATACCATCGCCAGGCGTCCGGATGCGCTTTTAACCATAAGACAAACACCACCCATCGATACAGGTTACGATCCACGTGGGTTTCTTCAAAGACGTGGAGAGGATGCGTGTCCTCGGGACATGGGGGAATAGGGATGTTGGACCCGGGTTGGTGATCATATAACACTTGGCACAGGGATTGATGGCATTGCCATTCCCCCAGGGACAAGAGAGACTCCCACGCATAACACACAACAGCCTCCATGGTCACATTGATAACATATTTTATTCCTACTCCTTTTTAATACATTAAAAGAGACCTAGACGACCACAGGCGACGGTCTCGAGATCTTTCTGCCAGTTCTCCACACTGTCACTGTACTTGGGGGGTGGTGGCGCTGGGGCCACCATCATTTCTTGACGGTTCTTGAGCTCTTGAATTTCTCGTAGCAATTGTTTCTCATAGTCTGTCAGGGGGCGATCCTCTTTCCTTCGAGGGGGCGGTGGGCCAGGGATGTCCACGCCACGCTTGGGATACCCTTGAGCATCACGGGTGGGGGGTTCGGCCAGGGCGTCGGCTTTCTTGGGGGGATGGTCATGAAACCAGCTCCAGTACTTGGGACCCAAGGGTTGATCGGCCCATCGGAAGAAGCCACACGTTTTCTTGGAACAATTCAGAAACAAACGATCGGGGTTCTGGGTCGAATGGCTCTGTTGTAGCGTGGCGGGTTCCCGGCAAAAGCATTGCAAACAAGTCCACATGTCCAGCACTTCTAGATGAGGTTGCCTATACACGGCTTTCATATACTCCAGAGCTTGATCTTGGCCACAAAACAGCAAACAGGGTTGGATGGGACATTTCACATACTTCCACCCCTTTTGAGATTCTCGTGCCTCCAAACGTACATCATGGCAAGGGCATACCATATAGTCCACCTTTTCATTGTTGCCTTTGACTTGATGATAGTCCACCTCATTGTCAAACATGGTCATCAGGGTGAATTGAGGTGGTGGTGGTGTAGATTGCCCCACCATGTCATTCAATTCTTTCATCATATCTTCCACCGCAGCTCGGGTATCTTCCACCACTTCGCGTACCCCCGGATCACAGTCCACGGGCGTCATCGTTTGAATGGTGTTCTTCTTCTTCTTCTTCCCCGAAGGAGGGTCGCTTGACTTTCTCTTCCGATCCACAGACACCGTGCTCACGATTTTTCACCCACCCCTGCCTTTTTTATACCCAGGACCCTTGGCTCTCATTGGTCAGCTTTTCATGACCCTATAAGGACTTCTCCTCTTCCCATTGGTCAGCTTCCCCTACCCATATAAGGACGTCTCCTCTTCCCATTGGTCAGCTTGTTATGACCTTATAAGGACCTCTTGTCTTCCCATTGGTCAGGTGTTCCTATTTAAGAGGGTCCCTTGGTCTCTTGATCGTCATTCTCAGAGCAAATGCCGCCCAACATCGCCATGATTGGAGAACAAGATCTCGGTGCCTTGGAACTGCAGATTGGTCATGGTCATGTGGTCTACACCGGGGGAGCCAAAGGTACGGATGCACTCGTCGAAGAACAAGCCAAACACTTTGGGATGCAATTAGAAGTCCTAGTCCCCCCGAACCATCCTCGAGCTACCTTCATCACCCCTTCTACCGTGGAAGTCCTGATGTTGGCCAACCCCCATCTTCACCAGGCGGCAGAGAAACTAGGGAAACGGATGCCCAGTCATTTTTACACCCTGCAATTGCTGCAACGCAATTATCAAATTGCCAAGAAAGCCCATACGATCTATGCCTTTGGCATTTTGGAACAGGATAAGAAACGCGTGAAAGGGGGCACCGGTTGGACCGTGCAATTGGCCATGGATCAAGGCAAACCCGTCTACCTGTTTGACATCCCCAGTCAAACGTGGTACCGCTCGGACCATTACTACCAAGTCAACGAGAATGCCGCCACCCTGGTCACAGGCAGTCAATTTGTCCCTTGGGGACCTAAAAAGCCCACCCTTCATCAAAGCAGTGCTATCGTGGGATCCCGGGATGTGGACGAGAAAACCCGAGCCGAAATTCAAGCCTTATTCAACCGCACCTTCTGTCTCCCCGAGAACATTGATCAATTACGTCTGGAACTGGAAAACTTCCATTTGTAATGTTTTTAGTTTTTTAATTTTTGAATTGTACATAGCCCCTTTTTTAGTTTTTAGTTTTTCCAATTGTAGTTTTTCCAATTGTAAATAGGAACGCCCCACCCGCGTGGCAAAGAAGACGAACCACCCTTTGTAAAAAACATCAACTCTTTTTTAATTAAAAATTTTAAAAACTGACAACACTGAGTTTGCACTTGGTCATAAATAGTTGGTCTTGACTCACAGTAGCCTTGACTCACAATAAAAAAAATGTTCAAGGAAACAAAACACGGCGCACTTGGTTCAATCTGATGGCCCGTTGCCTCCTCTCCCACTCAGCCCGCCGCCGCTCCTCTCGCACCCGCTCCATGTCCCCGAAATAACGGTGAATTCTCTGCCATGGGTGCCCCGCATACACCGTTGGTAAATACAACTCTAGTTCATTGTCCATTTCATGAAAATGGTCCAGGGTCATCGGCCACCGCCATTCCAAATGGGTCCAGACGCGGTGCTGGTCCACCCAAGGAATGATTTTGTTGACCAGGGCCCTCAGCAATGCCTCTGTGATGTCCGGATGGGGTCGACCCTCTCGCTCCCCATTCTCCGTCCAGACCATGCACCGCAAAAACAACTCAAAAAAGGCGGCGACGCGCTGCCGGGTTAAAGGGCGCCAGGTTTCTTCTTCTCTCTCCCGCATACGTCTTGTCTAGCGTTCCACTCCTGTTCTCTCTGTCCCCGCTCTCCTCCTCAAGTACTCTGGTCCACTCACATTCATGTCACTGGCTAGACAGCCCAAGGGCCTTCTCGTTTTCACCATTTCTGCTCTCTTCAACTGACATAAGTCACCAAGGACCGGCTCAAAGCTAAGAGTGACGTCCTGGGGCCTCCCTTGACTTATATACCCCGATCCGCGCAATGCCTCATGGTCTATCTAAGGAGGGGGGAGGGGGGTCCCCCCACCCCGTCCCCTCCCAAAGCATCATGGGGCCTCCTTCTCATTGGCCCCTTCCCTCCCACGTGACCCTTTTGTTTCTCTATAAAAAACCCATCGTCCCCCCTCCTTGTCGCATACACACTCATGGATGATCCAGAGATTAGTCCAGAAGCCCGACAAGTGATTGACCGTCTACGCGCCTTGTTGACTCAACTGGAAAAAGATTTGGAGGAGATCCGCTTCAAAGCTTCTTATTTTGAACTGCTTCGTCTTCACAGTACCAAACATCTCAGTCGTCACGAATTGTGTTTATTAACTTTGAAAAACTACTACCAGTGGTAAATGAGTGACAAAGCCGATAAGGTCAGCCCGGAAGCCGTGAAAATCCTACAACGTCTAGGACAAATCCGACAACAAATCTTAGAGTTGGTCCAACCTTTACGGTACCAACTCCCTTATCAAGAAGTGTACCGCCTCCGCCAAGAAGGCATCATCACCCTCATCGAATTTCAGCTCTTGACCAATCCTCTCTTTGATCCTTTGGCCTGATGGCGCAACCCGCCCCCTGTGCGATCTGTTTCACACCTGTCGCCAATTATACCACGTTGAGGTGTTGTGGTCAACCTTGTCATGTCGCCTGTGTCACCCAATACCACCAGAACGGTCAGACCCTCCTATGTCCTCGCTGTCAACACGTCGTTCCTCTTTCCGTTCTTGAAGTCCTCCATGAAGAATGGAAAGAAGACCCGGAGTTTGTCGAGCATGTCAAGAATGATTGGAAAGACAATCCTGTGTGGTATGGGGTTTGTTATGAAGACGGCAACGCCCTACAAGGATTCTGGGGAGAACTGCGCGATCCCTATGAGCCCCACCGCAAAACCCTCTACTTTCTGGGGCGCACCAAAACCCAAGCCATTTCACGGATGAAAACCTGTATCAGTTTCTCGTAAAAGGACCTTGGACTCATTATTTTTTCTCACTTATTGTTAACAAAAAATGAAGGACCAATAAAGAATGTTCCATGACACTTTATTTATGTTCGTTGACTTTTTCGGGAGAGTTGAAGGGTTCGGCCTTGTTTAAATGGAGCCGCCCTCACTTAGGGTTTACCCCCCCTTTTATATTTGCCCCGCTGCCCCAGTTGGACTGGTGCCATATCAAAACCATATCAAACCCATATATGGCCCATATATGGGTCACCCCCATTCCAAACATTGGACTTTGGACTTTGCGCCCGCGTTTCTCAGCGGTTTGACTCCACCTTGAGCCCACGATCCCTTTTTCACACTCGCCAGCGGTTTCCCCTTCCAAATCACGTGACTTCCGGTTGCCTGAGCCCACGATCCCTTTTTTCAACTGGTCAGCGGTTTCCCCTTCCAAATCACGTGACTTCCGGTTGCCTGAGCCTGCGATCCCTTTTTACCACTGGTCAGCGGTTTCCCCTTCCAAATCACGTGACTTCCGGTTGCATGAGCCCACGACCCCTTTTTACCACTGGTCAGCGGTTTCCCCTCCCACTTCCGGTCATGACGTCACCGACCAATCAGAAGCCAGGATTAACTCCCAGATGAGCCCCCTTTACTACTGATTCACATTTCTCAAGCATCATCTGAGGATTCGGTTTTGGACAACAACAAAAACTGGCGGATCCCAGGATTTGGTCTCCTTTGCAGTTGTTCTTGTCACGCAACACTCCTCAATGCAGAACTTTGTAATTTCGCTTATGCAGGGGCCTGCTTATGTTTGTGTTTGTGATTAGTAATCATGTTTATAAAAATGGATATTTTGAATCGCTGAGACATAAGGCAGAAGAAAATGTCACATTTGCTATTTGTTTCGTTAAATAGATACTGACTTAAACTTGGGTATTCATGTATTATAGTTTGGCTTTTACTTTGCGACCATCGTGTCGGCGATCGACTTTAGTAATAAAGAAACTGATAAACCATTCTTATTAGTTGGCTTTTTCTAGGTACAGTTGTCCCGAAATGGTACTGTAGTTTTAATAAGTATAAAGGCATTTTGTTAACCTGTGAACGAGCTCCGTTTTGGGATTATTAAAAGAAAGAATCAAATCGGCGTGAAGTTGTAATGGAGGACGTGCGTGGAGCAAGCATTTGTAACAGAAAAACGTCACAACGATGTTCTACGGAATTTGCTTTTTCTTAAGCATTTTAGTGGCCTAAAATGTGCGTGTTTTCGAATCTAATTTTTGCAAGAAGAAAATCTGATAACGCGTACAAAACGTTGTGTATGACAGCTAATGACTTGTAACAATTCCAGTTTTGATCAGCACAAGCTAACTTCAGTTTTGCTTAAGTTATAGTCCAGACCGAAATAATCATGGAACACGTCGTAAACCTGCGAGAAAACACGAGAGAGAGAGAGAGAGAGAGAGAGAGGAAGGAGAGATTTTTATCTGCGATGACCGCGATTTCCGGTCTCAATTAAGTCTTGATATGTACCGCTCGTTTTGTGCCAAAGATATAAACCAGTGACCTTTTCAGGCCAGGTCAAAGGCAGGGTGACATTTTGCCGTGAGAAAGCTTGCACGATAAGTTGTGGATTCGGATGTAAGCAAATTTGTTTTAGGACCGACGGATTTGGGTATTTTTAAATTTAAAAAATGTGTACCCCTATTCACCCCCCTCCCCTCTTTGAAGTATTCTGACAACTGAACAGTTGCCGCCTGTTACAGGCACTTTATAAATTCTTTTTGGCACCTTTAACAAAGAATCCCTGACTGGTAAACTGTGTGACAGGAAATACAACACCTTCGTTTTACTTTGTAAGAGGAGAATTCCAGTGTGTTTGGAATCCAGGCAAAGAGGACAAAGTAAGTAATATTTTGCTCTTTTAAATACAAAACAAAGTCTCAATAGTCACGATTTCCAACCTGCTTGTACTTGGGCTTACACTTGCTTGCCTTGGGTGGCGCCTGGCCTACCAAAAAATCGCCCAGCTATTCAAAGGTGATTCAAATTTCAACACTTGGAGGAACCGACAATTTGCAATAATATTCTAGCTCTCTTTTAATTTCCTGGCCTTAAGAACTAAGATGTTTTTAAACAAAGCGAATCAGCAATTTAAATGAATATATGTCTTAAACTGAATCTTGTCGTGTTTTACTGTTCGATGTTGTCTTACTTTCCTTGCGTCTTTTTCTATCAGGCGACTTGACTTATCTCGTAGATTGTAACTGAACAGCGTCAAGCATCCATAACAAGGTAAATTATGTAGCCTGGTGTTTATTCATGATCATATTTGGCCCTGGGCTCGGTTGCATAAAGAAACTTAAGATTATGTGGGAATTTCTGCAATTGTTACCTTTTCACACTGTATCTCTTGCAATTTTATTCCTTAAGAAAATCGCTCCTTGGTTCATCGGTCTCAACTAATACAGATGTATATGTGTTTTTACGTTTGACTGCTTTGAAACAGTGACTTCATCTCCTGGTATAAGCCAATCAAACTTTACCGATGTTTTTGAAATCAAATTGACGCTAAGGCCAGAACGGGTTTACTTGAGCGACAAAAAGGTTAATTTGTATTTAAACACGGGCTTAAAATATATAATTTCTCATCAGTCTCGATTTTACTGACCATTCGCCACCATGTTGCGAATATCAGAGACACTACTTGAACGTGCCCTTTACTTCGCAGCCAATTATGTGACCATTTCCGATAATGAACGTCACATAATCCTACAAGCTAAACAATCCCTTCTTTTCAACAACGGTAACCCTTAGCAGAAGAGAAACACCGACACGCTCTTCGGCGTCACCATGGGAAGTTATGACGGAGCAGAAACATGAGAATTAGTTGGAAACTACATCCTCTCGCAACTCAAAGAAATACCTTACATCCAACAGCAAAGGTCTTCATGATCCTTCAAAAACGAGATCCCCAAATCTTTAGGAAATTTGCAAGAATGGTGATTCAGACACTCCGGAGAAGGCCCTCATGTGCGAAAAGCGAGGGAAACTCGTTATTAATGACATCAGTGAAGTATGTGGTCAGCACAGAGATTCTTTATCAACAGTTTTGTCGTACCTGTGTGCTTTTGGGAATGAAGAAGCCAAGGCTGTTCTCAACGAGGTGGCGGAAAGCGTACTGGTCAAGAGAGAGGTCAAGAGGGCAGTCGAGAAATTGGTTTGACACAAAACGTACTCCAAGTACGTAGAGAGTATGCGGGTTCCTGATTGGGTCCTGCTATACTTTAAAACCAAGGCCAGAACTTCAGGCAACACTTGGCAAGCCATCCTCAACATAACGAGGCTTGGAAGAACAGGGGTAAGTGAGAGAACCTTGTGATTAATGTACGGAATCGGTTGCTGAATTGGCACCCTTTTTGTGGTTACCATGCAAACGAGAGAAAGTCAAGAGAGGACCCTGGGAATGAGAGAGTATATGTAACTTCTAAGGTCTTCACAACCAACCGACTACGCCCAGTCCTGGGGCACTTTCCGTTCAGCCAAAATTTCACGTTCACCCTTTTGAAAATTGAAGCCTTATATCAAGTAGAAGAACAGAACAAATTGGAAAACCTTCTGAGTTACACATAGTTTAAACATAAAGAGAATAAAATGTGTTTTTTTTGCAGTTCAATCCTTGTTTCAATCCATAATTGCAAAAGCACACTACTAGCCATCCAGCAGCGGCGTCCATAGGGGAAGACAATAAAACATAAAATACATTCAGTGCAGTACTTTTAATTTAGTCTTAGTTGAGAAAACTATATCAATTATTTATGTCGGCAGAACCACAATAACCCAAACTTGCTCGACTCATTTGAACTCCCCGCTAACTTGAACTCTATCCAGTTTCCCTTGTTATAATTTACCTTAGTTTTTCAGTCATTTTCTATCGGCTAACTCAAACGTTTTGCAGTTGTACTACATGTATTTAAGATTATTGTTTTTTTTTTTCTAAAGAAATTCTCTGACACTCATGTCCTTCTGAGTACAACCCAAATGAAGGCCATCAAGGAGATGATATTCGGTGTGTACAGGTGACATGTTGGTGTTGAGAGAGTGGCTGTTCCATTGAAAGGGTTTGCAGTGAACATTTTTCCAGTCGTAGAACTGATCATCAGGGAACAACGCCTTCATGGCCTGTCATCCCCACTTTTGCAACTTGTTATCAAAATAGATGGAAGATCATTTTGGGGTAATAATTGACTTAATCAACAGTTAACATGTTTAATGTGGTATGTTATACTGGCACAGTTGTAACAGTATTGTGTTATCTGGGTGGTCTTTCATTCTAAGAAACATGCTGTTGTAACTAAGGAGCCGACTTGGAAACAAATACCAAAAATTCATTGCCAACTACATGTAATTAAAATAAACATGATTTTAACCCACAACTCTCTTGATATGTTCCATTTAAGTTTTTCCATTGAACTACATTATACTTTTCACCACCCCCTGATTTTGGTTAATATAAGTGAGATCATGAATCTAAAAAAATTAAAAACAAAATCAATGCCAAAGTGCAAAACACTTGTTATTACTATTCAAGAACGCTAACATGTCAAGTTCAAGGCATCTCCCGCCAAATTACCGATTTCCGTAGGATAAATTATATTTAGGCCATGTCTACACTATTTTGAGCCAGCGAAAACTATATGACCATTGTTACTAATTTAGAAAAGTTATTGGCCATGTATTCTACTTCTTGGGCTATCACTGTTCATACTGAGTCAGAGAAAATTTTAGAAAGCACAATAAGCTATTCTATACAGTGAAGACGTTGTCTTAGAGTCAAGTTGTTCTCCTTTTCTTACTGGTCTTCTGGAGACTATTTAGATCGAGTTCTTCTTTAAAAAATATCTTGTCTTAGAGTCAAGTTGTTCTCCTTTTCTCACTGGTCTTCTGGAGACTATTTAGATAGAGTTCTTCCTTAAAAAATATCTTGTAGCAAGCTTCCCCTAATGAGAGTGCGAGTATAGGCCAAGCCACCTACTTAATTCCACCTCCCTTGTTTGTCTTCCTTCACCAGTTCCGATTTTGATGAATGACCTACCAGTCAGCCTTGCTGGGCTTAAAGAATATCACAGATATCTCCAATAAATATCCCCTCGGCAGTGTAAAACTTACTTTCGATCATCCTTTCAACATTTTTCATTTCCCTGCAGCAAACACATTCCATTTCACTACATTCCCTACACTTGCACCACGAAGAATTACGCAAGCAACCGGCATTAACATTCACCGGCAAGTCTAACTGATCTACTTCATCCTTGAGAAGCTCTTCCTCAGAAGAATACTCTGGTTCCAGTATAAAAGGCTGAATTTGTGCCATAATTTATCACAACAACGACAACAACAACATCGAACAAGCTGAGGGAGCCGTGAAACATCATCAATCCCATAGGTCATTGCGTGTTTCAAGATGGCGGCCACAGGCGAACTCGCAGGGGTAAAAGCGCGAAATTTGAAGTGTATTTTCCGGAAAATGTTTGCGATCTACAAGATTTTACATATTTCACTGGATTCTGGGGGAGATTTAGAGCAGTTTGAGGTAAATATGTTATAACCTCACTGGTTCCCTTTAAAGCATATGTGTCGACAATTTCACGGCTGGAATAAAAGCACGTGCGTTTGACACTGTCAATTTTTACACGTAGACACCTCTATATGTTTTTCTACGACTTCAACAAGTCACTCGTTTTTTCTCGGAAATGAAAGAAATGCTTAGCTGGTGATAGCAAAACGCATTGTGGATATGTGCCTGTGTAGTGTCATGATCGATTTTCGAGAAGATTGCAGAACTTGTGCGCGGCACATTTGCGTGTGATGATGATAGAAAACGAACCGTTTTTCTGCAAAACCAGTTTTGTTTCACACACTTGGGTCACGCGCATGTCCTCCATAGTCAGAAGGAGCGACTTGGAGCAAGTCTATAGATCGTACTGCAGAACTCACGCGCGGAATATTTGCGTGTCGCGCGTGATCATCAGATCGAGCATTTCATAGAATCAGTCTCCATTTTGTGGTGTACCCTGCGAAATGAATGTCTTAACACTTTTGTCACAGCTCTAAGTCGCTCCTTTTTTCTTGGGGACGATAGAGAAGTTCAGATAATGGCAAGCACGCGGAAAGTTTGCATGTTTTGTACATGATGCAATGCAACTGGTCGTGGAATCAGCTGCCAATTTGATTCACACGCGTTGAGCACGCCTGCTTTCTCCATAAGCAAAACGAGTGACTTAAAGCAAGTCTAAGCATTCCTATACACGTGACTAGGCTCAAACTCAATGCCAAAAAGGCTCTGTTATTCACATTGTTTTTCGTTTGTGCAGCTTCGTTGTTTGGCCCATTTGTGCAAAGAAAAGTAAGCACAAACAAGTGAAGGAAACTCTTTGAATAAATTGAAAGCCCCTTGTAAAAATTAAGGCACTTTCGACCAAAAAAAATAATTGACCTAAAAAGAGACATTTGCACTTTCCTCAGCAAATATTGTTCAAGAGAAAGAAGTAAAGATACAACCTGTTTATAAAAGGTAGCAATTCGTGCATAATTTGAGAATATCACTAAAAGAAAAAAACCACGATTTTCGGAAACATTCGCTCTGTAACTTCCATGTTGTCTTGAGTTTAAATTAAGAACATCCTTCAGAAAATGGCGCTTACCATAGTGTTCAAAAGCAAGCAGCAAGGTTATAAACATCACTTTAAGTAGGTTTCTTAAGTTATCAATTTAACTGTTAACGCTATGCCCTAACTCTTCGGCAGATTCGGGGGAACAAAGAATGTTGAATTAACCTGTGCGATTACTGCCTACCACTGGTTAAAAAACTTAAGGGTTCAAATTTAAGAGTGCCCTACGCACACGGTTGTGCCGTTCAATCTATTTTGCCATATAAATGCAGAGTGCTGTGCCATCCGAGTGCCAAAATGCTGTGCTGAAAAGGTTTCTTGGTTTTCTTTCAGACGGTAGGAGCACGGGTGAAATTGGGCAAGGCACAGTCATTAACACTGCAAAAATTATTCTCGCTGCACCATTTCGGTTTTATACATGTTCTATTTTTAGCCAAGTCATGCCAACAAATTCTGCGAGTGTAAATATACCGTTAAGGCCCTGCCTGGAAGGCATATGTAATTTCAAGCGTCAAGGTGGACACTGGCTTGATAGTAAATAGTTTTACTGACTTACAGTTCTACTCTCTGAAAACTTGCGCTATCAACAGGAAAAGCACAAGATAGGGCAGAAGAGCAGAAGAACAGAAAAACAGGAAGAACAGAAAGAATAATTAAGCGACAAGGTGGGCATTGGCTTAATGAAAATTGTTTAACTTATCGTTTTATTTCTGAAAACTAAGTGGAAAAGTATGTGTGTGGGGGGTGGAGGGGGGGAATTTGGAAAATACAGAGAGTTGGCTTGATAGAGGATCTTGGGTATTTTCCGATTTTAAGAATGTCTCAGAATCGAATCTACATTGAGCAAGTTATGCGTTTTGCCTTACAGGATTCCTAAATCTCTCATATTTTTTACTTTGCTGTACTTTGTTGTATCAAGGCAAGTGTTGTACACAACCCTGTAACAAGGACCTTGTTTGTAAAAATGTTCAACTCTTTACCACTGAGCAGCTGATTTTCCATTTCCAAGAAAAGTTCATCAGATCAAGGGAAAGTGATCTAAAGCAGGCCTTTGTTAAAACAATGGCCCTCGCAGCAACACAGCATTTGACTTTCTAGGATAAAAATGTGGTTTTTTCCTATAGAATGTAAAGGGTATAATTGTGTTCCCTAAAAACTCTATTTTTGTTTTTGTCTTACAGTGCGATCCAAAACATAAACAACAAATAAAAAAGGCAGAGAAAAAAAGAAGAAAAAAGAACAGGAAGACTCCAAAGGAGCAGAGGAACAGGAAGAAAAAAAAAAGAGAGAAAGAAGAATTCCACAAGTTAAGGTACAGAGAGTCAAAAGCAAATCGACAAGCAAGTTAACTACGATGGCATCTCATAACCTACTTCTTTATTTCATCCCTGTAATTGTAATTTTCGTTGTTGCTTTTTATTTTAGTTTATTGTAGGCATGAGTGTTTGTTAGGAAGGGCCACAGAGGCGGAAGTCGGGCAAGACCCGAAGAATTTTAAGCGCCCGAATGGGTCACGTCGTCGAGGTTGCTTATGCACCATTACTACATGCAGAGCAATCTCAGTCTTGTTCGCGAAACCGCTTGTCGGTACTTCCCCTCAGTGCCGTGGCTAGAAGACCGACCTCAAGAAATTGAGTTGGGCGTCTTTTGTTTTGATGTTTGTTTGTTTGTGTATCCGTAAAGTGTATACGTTTTGTTACCGTTCTCTCTCTCTCTCTCTCTCTCTCAAGTTCATCTTATCGTAGAAATGCCTCATGCTTGTCAATTTGCTTTACAACTTTGACTCTGTGTATCTGAACTTAACCAAAAATGATCCAATTTTTGACCTTTTGTAAATAGAATTGGTGTTGTTTTTCCTTTATCTCTTACCTTCCTTTTTTGCATTGTTTTTGTAACTTTCTCATTGTTGTAATTATATGTTAATCGAAAAATGACCCACTTTATGTAAATATGTTAGTACTTTAATCTTTTGAAAACAGTTTTTTTAAGCTTTTTGATTCTTTCTTATTACTGTAAACAAATTAAGCCCTTGCGAGTTTCGCACCAGGATCAACAAACCATGTTATCGCGAAAGACATATTTTGACTCGTCATCTTCCTTAAAAAATTTTCAATACTCTTAAGTTTCACAGGAACACGTTCGTTCAGGTTATGACCAAATAATTCAGAGATCATTTGACTGCGTCGTCTTATTTGCACTTTGATGATTTTCGTTAAGTCCGACGCTTAAGGGGGGTGCTTATTTCGTTTTTCAATTTTCGGCCTCGATAATCAGGTTGTGGTTGAAGTCACTGGAGGCAGGAAGCTTGAAAAGGGCCTCGTATTACAATTTCAGGCCAGATCTTTCACGGCAATAATGAGAAGCTGGCGATTGGGCGCAAAGGTTCGCGAGGAAGTTACAAACGTGAAGCCCTTATGCACTCACATGGATATTTCCCTCGAGGAATTGAGAAGAAAACTGCTGTGACTTCATGAAAAGTACCATGTAGGTATATCATACAACACTCACGACCTTAATTTGTACTTTCTTGTGGGAGGGTGGGGGTGCTTATTGGAAGGGGGCGCTTATTTGAAGCTGGGCGCTAATTCCAGCAATTACGGTAGTTGAAATGCACTTCATGTCACGCGTGTTGTGACCTTTTGTGGAATTCGTGCAAAAGCAGCTTTCTTGCCGCTTCATTCCATTTATTCCATTGTATCTACGCATTCACAATGACCTGTCCTACAGAACATCCCACATAGAAGGTATCCTGATTTGGTTTATATTCGTTCTCCTCAATTACTTTCGGGAGATGATTCAGGTAGAGACATCGTTTCTCTTCCACCTGAAAAATTCCTGCGGTTAACGCAGGATCCCTTTTAATAATACAATACAATACAATAATACAATATTTCTATAGCGCTTATCCATTTAAGTGCTAAGTGCTTTACAATGCTTAAAAATTAATAATAGTAAAATAAAATACAAATTCCATTGTAGATTGCTACAAAGCATAAGCTTGCTTAAAAAGGAAGGTTTTTAACTTAGATTTTAAAATATTTATATTATCAATAGATCTAATTGCCATGGGCAGATCGTTCCACAGTCGGGGGGCAATTACTGAAAAAGCTCTTAATACCATTTAAATGAAATACATAAAACTTATACTAATCATTAAACAGATAAGGTTTCTTTTCAAAATTGATTTATGATTCGGATAGTTCAATAAATGCCAGCAGAGAGTTCCAAAGTAGGAAAAGTCCGATGGCCAGAAGTGGATGTCCAAACATTGGGTATTTTGAGGGGCGAACGATGAGAAGAATGAAGGGACAACAATCTGGTCACAAATTACCGGTTAATTTTAGCAGCGTTGCATTTAAATATTCAAAATACTAAAAGGTCCATAGAAGTCGAACCAGACACTTTTTTCAGAACACGTCACCTTCTCGTGTATTTGTGTCATCCACCGACTGAGCTTGCGTGCAAATGTGGTAATTTTGTAAGATACATTGCATGCTACACTTCATGTTGTAGAACACGCGCAACTTCCTACGTTTTTCAGTGGATACTGAACAGCAGTTTGTTCTTCAAACAAGTTTAAAAACAATAAATGAACAAAAGAAGAGAATTTAATAAAAAGATAAAATAAAAATATACTATATTGTAGATTTGAACCGGCGACTGTCAAGAGTGCACATCTGCCGGCATACTGTTTAACTCACTGAGCTACACCCAGTGACACAAGTCGTTGAAACACCCTCCCCTCCTTCCCCTATTCAATGTTGCATAGTGTTGTGAGCGCTTGTCTTCATCAATTTGGTTGACGCTTTTTTCCAACATTGCCTACTGGGAGAGGGAGGGAGACACAATTGTACCGACAGTGTTTCAACAAAGTGACACTGATTGTAGCTCAACATTGAACGGAAGATAAATGAAGATCTTTAGTTCATATAGTTGAAATACACTGCATGCTAGTTACTTCGTGTTCTGGGACTCGTGCATCTTCTAAAGATTCAGTGGATTTTGAACAGTGGTTTTGTTTTTAAACAAGATCAACAGCGACAAATGTGGTAGGAATCAGCTTAGTTGCGATGGCAATTGAAACGTATGTTTAAATCATGGTTGATTTGCTGTATTCTCTTCATTTTTTTTTCCGCACCGCCACGATATGAAGTTTGTATCGCGCAGCATGTAACACCACTGTATTTCCTGTGATTTAATTAGTTAATCACTCGAAAAGCAGCTTTCTTGCCAAAGAACAAAGAACTCTGGTTTCTTTTGTTTCTGTTGTTTTACAAACAACGCGGACTTGACTTTTTGGCCTCGTTTTTCTCGAAAACGAGGCAAAAATCAGTGAAAAAATTATCTGGGCAATGTTCTATGAATGAAGAGAAGGTCACATGCAAAAATTCAGGCAGTTTTGAGCAAAATGAAAAAACGGCCCAAAATTCAACATAAGACAAATATGCTCTCAGCCCTAGATTGATACTCAACTCTTCTGGTTATTAATGTTATTGATGTTATCGGTGGATGTTGATCGTACATGTCTTAAGTTTCTGGCATTGATTTTGTAAAAAAAAAAACGTTTAAACGCAGTAAAATGATTGTAGTGTCTTTGTTCACAAGTAAAACTGTATTTGTATTTCAGTAACTGTGGCATATTACGCTGTCAGGATAACTCTGCTGCATCGACCCAAGTATCTGCCAAACTGACATCTTGGCTATCTACCTATCTAAGCAACCGCCATGAAAAACGTTTTGAGTGAAAGTGCCGACAATCTTTTGTTTAACCTGGTATTTAGAACTTGCAGTGATTTGGTAGCAACAAAAGAGAAAACATAGACAAGGTCGCTGCATGCTGAAAACCACAGTTTATTTAAATTAAAATCAGTTCGTGGCTCTTTTTGTCTTCTGGCACAAGCAACTGGACACCAAAACAGGAGTTTTTATGCTTTGGCGAGGAGCAAAAACAAGACAACAAAGGGAACTTCTGCCTGATGTCTGTGGCTCATGAGCGTCTATGCTTAAGTTCCATATTTTCCCGCACTGATATTAAGATGTGGGTTGATGGGAATATCCTCGGTTTGATGTTTGTAGTGAACCTCCACCAGCTCGGGCATGCGGATGGCAACATTGGACACTTCAATGACGTCTGAGTCTAGAAATTCATGGAACGCACTGGGGTCGTTGAAAACACGGATGTGAGTTTCGTTGAGGTTTTGCCCAAATTTACCATACATACTGTTGAGGGCAATTTTGGCAACAGAGCGCAGACCCGAGTTCTTCTCAATTTTGTCATAATCCAACTCGATGCCCTCTTTAGCTCGGTAGTCGGCAATGTAAGCTCGTTTCTGTTCTTCGGTGTCTACACCACTGGGCCACCCTGAAGCCTCTTGCTTAATTTTCAGCCAGTTATTTACATAACTGGCAAAAAGTCCCGTTTGAGTTTCTGGAAAATGCCACACCTCATGGATTTTGTCGATTTCGTAGCCCAATTCGAGTGCTTTTTCCACTTCAGGTGTGCACCATGTTCCGGTCATGGTTCATTGCTCTCGGGTGTGATGACAAGTCGCTGACCGTTGCAAAAGAGGTTTGGCCAAATTTTCCTCCACACAAGTGGGACAGAGGGGGAATGTCAATTTGGCTTGATCTCGACAAGGTAGGACCGGGTGGTACAAACCAAACGGGGCGACATACTGGCATTTCACAAATCCAAAATAGCGTGAGATATCGAGGGTGTCAGGCTGGTTAATAAACACCGGATGTCCCTTGGGATATTTGGCCGTTTTGTTGACAAAGGGGTACAAGGATGTATCATCAATGTACCGGATCCTTTCATTGTCTGCAGCTTTGTAATACAGTTTGGTGGCATTCGTACGTCCTCCACTGAACGCGTCACGAGGGTTGAGAGGTTCAATAAAGTTCAGTTTATTGACATACGTTTGAATGTCGGGGTTGTTTTCCTTTTCTTTCTGCCAAGCACACTCCCACATTTCCACCACGAGGAATCCTTTGTCACACAAAGTTTGCGTTTGGATTAAAAGAATTGCAGTAAACAACCTCGCTGCGTGGAAAATAATTCCAGAACAGGCATTGAGCCAATACGGTGGTTTCGCGTTTTTCTCTCAATGCCAGTACGATATTAATTTTTGTGACCTTCAAAATTTACCGGAATTTTACCGAACCATTCTGAGTTACTGGCAAAATTTTAAGCTGTTAACTGGTGTTGAAAAAGCAGCACAGAACCAAATAATTTGGAACAATCGCAACATTCTCGTAGACGGAAAACCAGTTATGTATAAAGCGTGGCTCAAAAAAGGAATAATTCATATCAAGGATTTAATCAACGAAGACTCAAAGTTTCTTTCTCTAACCGATCTTAAAGCAAAATTCAACTTAGAAGTACCGTAAAGTTCCATGTATAAGCCGCACCTTTTTCCTCAAAATTTAAGTCAAAAATCGGGGGTGCGGCTTATCTACGGAAACATCTGTGGTTGGAGTTCTTAAAGGCCTAATTAATATTCATAAAAACGTCTTAAGATGTCACTGAATAAAGATACACACAAACTGAAAGCATGTTGATGTTGTTCATTGACTTTTATACGAGTGGTGGCTCCTAAAGGAGCCGTTTGTACAGTGTTCGTGTCTTCAAACATTCACCGGCGTATCTTGTTCTCCAACAGTTCTTTCAAGCGATTTAATTTCACTTTACTCGAACAACTAAACACCAACCTACACGGAATCTCCATTCCTCTGCAAAGTTGTTTGCAATGGCGCCTGTGGCCTGTCACTTCAACACGTATCTTTCCGCCACGTGCGAGAAAATACCAGGATATTCGCGAGTACTCGCGAGGCAAATGGCCGACCGTTTCGTTGTTTTTCGTGACTTTCACTGCAAATTTATCCATCAGATTGTCAAACTCCTGTTCGGCGTGAAGTTTTTCCCCTGCTGCGGGTTTCCAAACATCTTGATAAACATGGTATCCCCGAACAGCCGAATCGAAAGTAAATTCATCCATTTTGCAAAACTACGATTTCAAACCATAATGCTTTTTATAGTTTACTCGGCCCAGTCCCAGGATGAGATATATCCAATCACAACAAAGTGCATCTCTGGCCGTTGCCAAGTTACATGTTTGTCAATAAATTAACGATCATGTGTGTTTTATTTCCTCGAATTTTCTTGCCGAAAAATCGAGTCCTGGTTATTCCTTTTTTGCGTTTTTAGTGATATCTTTAGTTTTTCTTGTAGTTTGTATGTCACATATTACTGTGGTTGTCCTTTTTTAGTTTAAAATTTGTTCTTTAACCTCCCGATATATTGAAAACCGGGATCAAGAAAACACAGATGATTAGAGAAGTTTATCAGTTGCTATTGTTTAATTTCGGCCAATCAGCCTTTGTTTATTTTGATCCGAGTTTATCCGACCGAGGTTATAAAAATAGTGCTGGCCAACAAAGTTATCAGTAGATTTGTCAATCATGTCAGAAAGGGGTTCTCCCAGAGTTTCATACACGACAGCTTTCAAATTGCGCGTCATTGCGTATGCCGTTAGCAACGGAAACCGTGCTGCTGGCAGACAGTTTTCTGTAGACGAAAGTTGTGTCCGCCGCTGGAAACTACAACGCGAACGTCTCCTAAAAACTACACGGAACAAGCGAGCACAACGTTATCGCCCTGCAGCGTTTCCCGACATCGAAAAGGAACTTGCAGTGTGGATAACCGAGAAACGCCAAGGTGGTATCGGTGTATCGACTAATGTCATCTGCCTCAAAGCAAAGTCAGTCGCGCAGAAATTTGGTATTGCCAAAGAATCACTTAAAGCTTCTAAACGCTGGTGCTATGGTTTTATGGAACGCTATGGGTTTTCCATACAACGAAGAACAACAATTGCCCAAAAACTTCCCCAGGATTACGAAGAGAAACTGATCAAGTTCCAACACTATATCATTGCACAAAGGAAAAAATATGACTTTGAACTTAAGTACATCGGAAACGCAGACCAAACTCCACTTACCTTTGACATTGCGACCAGTTCCACAGTATCAGAGAAGGGAGTAAAGAGCGTGTCAATTTTAACCATGGGCCATGAAAAGGACAGGTTCACTGTCATGCTTGCTTGTCTCGGAGACGGAACGAAGCTCCCACCGTACGTTGTATTTAAACGAAAGACACTACCAAAGAAGGTGAACTTCCCAAAAGGGGTTATCGTCAGGTGCCAAGAGAAAGGCTGGATGGATGAAGGACTGGTGCAGGACTGGCTGAGGACCGTCTGGAGTAAGGTTGGAGGTCTGACCAGGGAGAAATCCATGCTAGTGTGGGATTCGTTTAGGGCACACTTGTCGAAACCCATACGTAACACGCTGAAGTCCCTGAATGCAGAGCCCGTTGTCATTCCTGGAGGAATGACAAGCATGTTGCAGCCCCTAGATGTTGCGATCAACAAACCGTTTAAAGATCGAATGAGGAAGAAGTGGCAGGATTGGATGCTGGCTGATCAGCACACGTTCACCCCCAGCGGCCGCATTCGAAAAGTGGAACTGGATCAGATCTGCCAGTGGATTGTTGAGGCCTGGGAGGACATCCCTAGCGAGCTGATCAAGAAGTCCTTTCGTAAGTGCTGCATTACGAATGCCTTGGATGGCACAGAGGATGATGAAATGTGGGATGAAGACGACGACGACTCTGATCCATTCGCCGGTATCAATGATGATGACGATGACGCAGACTTGCACTACGCCGACAGTTACGAGAGAGAGCAAGCGGACATTGATCCAGAAGGCTATCAGAATCTCTTTGGAGATAGCGATAGTGAGGACTTCAATGGATTTTAAGCTTTAAGAGGACGAACATTCTTATAAACTTTGACAGACACTTTCCGATCGCTTGTAAATATAGTTGAACAGTGGTAGTTTTAGAGATTTTACTCGCAAAAACATCATTCGCTTATCCTTTAGAGGTGTAATACTAATTAGTGGAATAAATATTGTAATGGCATCGTTGCGTGTTCTCTTCTGTGTTGTTTTGCCGAGACCCAGACTCCTCTCCACGTTTGAAAGCTTGGCCGCTAAGCATTCGTTCGTTTCGTTTCAAACACGTACGAATTTGTCGGAATTTCAACTTCATGGAGTGTTTTGAAGTGATAATCTTGAAAAAGTGGTATCAACAGATAAAATAAGGTGAATACAAACAGAAATTAAGGTATGATAAGTGAAATTTCGCCATTTAAAGACTCCGTTTGTATAAAAGTTTGCCACAACCGCCGTGTACGGTGTTTTGGAATCGTGCTTGTTTGCCCTTGTTTGTATACAAATAGAACTTCAAAGGAACTTTAAACTTTATTGTCTATTTTTTTTTCTCGAAATTTGAGCTTCCAAATCGGGGGTGCGGCTTATCTACGGGTGTGGCTTATACATGGAACTTTACGGTACCTTTCACTGTCTATTATGGCCTAGTAAAGGCTATCCCAGCAAGATGGAAAGAAAACATCCAAAATACGGATGTTGCCCCATCAGAAGTCGTACCGTCTCTCCTACTTCCCTCTACCAAAATAGCTTACTCGACCATACTTGGCAAAAGCTACTCTGTACCAACAGCTGAGAGTAAGATTTTAAATTATGGCTTCACTACAGACAACATCCAAAAGGTCTATATGCTTCCATTTCAAATTTTGAAGGAGCCAAAGTTAATAATTTTCCAGTTTAAAATCATTCATAACATCCTACCCACGCAATCTAGCTTGTTCCGTGCGGGTATAAAAGACAGTGACATATGCCCCTTATGTAATTCTGAAAGCCAATCTTTAAGTCACATGTTGATTACATGTAATACTTCCTCACCGTTTTGGAACCAGTTCAAACAATGGTGGCAAAAAAAGCTTTCAGGAACAAATAAATTTACCCGAAAGCGTGATTCTGTATGGCTGGCACAAAAAATCAAACACCTGGCTAGTGCTTAATTACACACTTATTATTGCAAAATACCACATTTTCACCACAAGTGTAGGCAATGGCAACCTGGATTTTGAAGGTTTCCTCTCACGCCTGAAAAGCGAGCTGACTATTCTACGAACAATTGCATTTACAAATAACAATCTGGAGCAATTTACAGAAACTTGGGCCGCTGTGTTATAGGGCTAGAGGTATGTGTGTGTACTTCTCTGTGCGTCCGTCGCTGTGCTGTTGCTTGTGGAGTAGTGTAGGATATGGTATTATTTTGTAATTTTAGTATCATAAGTTACTGTTTAGCAATTAAGTATTATACGTTTATGTTAAGTATTTCATGGTAAGTTTTGCTTGTAAAAACAGTGTACAGTACTTTTATAACATGTAATTAAGTATTGTACGTTAGTGTATAATTTTCATTGTATAGTAGCGTGTAGATTTGTAATTGCACTAATAAAAAAAAAAGGTTTGCGTTCGCTTTTTAGTGCGCTCGTA
Source organism: Siderastrea radians (assembly GCA_964017195.1). Classification (NCBI taxonomy): domain Eukaryota; kingdom Metazoa; phylum Cnidaria; class Anthozoa; order Scleractinia; family Rhizangiidae; genus Siderastrea; species Siderastrea radians. The sequence goes on along the minus strand of OZ024899.1, from coordinate 5,100,544 downwards.
CACGTCGTAAAAAGTGAGATCATTGAGTCGCTGGTGTTTTTCACTGCGCCTTTCTCCGCTGTTGTAACAAGTGGGACAACCATGGTAAAAACACCCATGAAATTCATAGATGGTGTTGGTTTCAGCGCAATACCCATCTACTTTGAAGTTGGTGCCCGGCACCGTAAATTCACCCCCATTGTCCACATGTTGAACATAATGGCGATACGCGGGATGAGGGTGATCTGGGTAAGCTAAGGCCATGAGGTCATGGGCTTCCAACTCTTCATCACTTAACTCGGCTAAGGCGGCTTGGCGTAATTGATGGTCAGTCCAGTAGAGATATTCGCGGGCCACATTGGACTGGTTACTATGTGTTTCCCAACCGTGAACCGGTTCTGACGCAATACTCCTGGGAATCAAGTGATTCTCACGCAAATCGCGATTACACGCTGAGGCGATCGTCACGCATTCAAAGGGGTGGAACGTGGAGCTTTCTTGCCATTTGTTCATGAATTTCATACATCCTTTTAACAAGCGAACATCGCTTTTACAGTACTCGACAAGTTCCACTGCAAAGTTAAATTCCACGTGACGTTCCCGTTGTTGTTTGTGCCAGGTTTCAAATTCTTTTCTGCCTATCGGAGACATGCTTTCTGGCATGTAATAATCTTTGGCAGGGATTTCACCCACATAGTCTTGGTGTTCGGGCACATTAAATAAATGAGGGAAATATCCCTTTTTGAGTTCAGTGATCCCGAATGTTTTGGGAAAAGCGGCCAGCGGCATGGCCATGAAAGACAAAGAATCAATGAAGCGTACATTGTCATGTTTGACCTCTAACAACTTGGCACCATTTCTGAGTTGCTGAATCAATTGATTCTGTCCGTAATAATCGTGTACGACGAAATAACCGTTGTAGCCCTAAATTCTCGGACGCAACTAGATCCCTCAAACAGGTTCGTCATCTTCGCAAGTTTCTGCCACCAATAAATTGGGTTCATGACAACCTCGCAATTGCATGGCTTCAATGTCAAAGAAAACATAAAGCACTTCTTTCTCCTCCTCTTCTTCTTCAACCTCTCGTTCTTCTTCTTCTTCGTCAGAAACTTCATCAGAGGCTTCATCTTCAGCACGTGCCTGCTTGTTAGACCCTGACGTGTCCTCGCGTTTACGTTTAGGGGGTTGAATAAAACATTTGTGGGTGCTCAGTTCTCGGTACTCCTGGCACGAGGGACAGCGTGCATACCCACAACGATGTCGCCGAATGTTTTTAAGCTCACTTTTTAATTTGAAGCACGTTTTACAGCCCCTAATAGTTTGACACACCGAGGCTTCAGGCTTGTTTCTTTGTTTCCGATCTTTGATGAGATGTTGTTGATAGCAACGTTCGCCGAAACATTGTCTAAAACAATCATGGCATCGGTAGCTGGCTTTGCGACCGTGAGGCAAGGCTTCCAGGAAATCGGGGCAGTATTGCTAGCGGCATGCTCGACAAAATGTTCTATTTTTCTTACATTTGTGATGTCCTTCATGGTCGTATCCTTGTAAACAATGGGCACACACGTACGACGTGCCAAAAAATCCCGGGAGTGAAGTGATGACATCATAATGGTTTTGTTGATGGAGTAAAATAATTTCCGGTTTCCCAGGTCCAGCAAAAGCTTTGCAATAAAAGCCCTGATCCGCGTACACCACAATTAAACGATAATCGTTTAAGATGCTCCTGAAATTGAGTTTATTCCGTATAACCACAATCGCCCTCGGGTACATGAGCTTCGGTGTGCAAAGCCTTAGCTAATTCTTCTTGGCGCCAATGTCCTCGACGTATGGATTACCAGTCATCAACGCGCTCTATTTTGGCTCGAGCAGTGACAATAGCTCTAGCACAGCATAAATTGTCTTTGTTTTGGATGGGTATGACTGAGTGTTTCCTTTTCTTGAAAGAGTTCACGGCTTGATGTTTCCTTTTGGACCCAGACCCCCGGGGTTGTTGAAGTATATGAGTAATGCTAACCTGGAAATAATCTTCCAGTTCAAAGTTTTCGTTGGAGTTCAAACTGTTAGCCATGCACTGAAAAAGGGCATCCACACGATCACTGCCTTGGCGCCATTCCCACAGTCACACCCCAACCTTGAAAATTGGACGTTAAACGAACTGATCCAATCGCAAAATACAAACGGTCTTGATCTGACATGTCATTATCCAACACATTGTTCATGGCTCGACGTAAACCCTGTTCTAGTTCATGGGTCAGATTTTGTTGGGGAATGAAATTGCCTGTTTGGCACACGCGTGGAGAAATGACGTTCCCGTACCCCCATTTTGGTTGATGCCCGGTCCACATAAGGTTGTAAGTCAAAATCTAAACGCCCCGGTCCTTCTAAATTACCCCCTGTTTGACTCACCAAACGTTGTTGAAAATCCAACTGATTGATGGCACGTTCACAATCTTCATCATCACTCCAATCCACAGGTGAACTTTGATCTTGCGTGCACACGGAACCCAACACTCCATCATCACTCTCATCCACAGGTAAACCAAACCCTTGATCTTGCGCGCACAGGGAACCCAACACGTGATCCAAACCAAGTTGTGACGGGGGTTGAGTACCAAACACTTTCAAACACTCCAAAGCTTGCACACAAGCTTCATCCTCTTTTAAATTTTGAAAGTAAATATCAAAATCACTCCACATGATGACTCAAGGTCTTGTTACAACGAACGAGAGAATAGAACTTCACACACCGATTTTATACCTCTCTTAAGGATCAAAATGCACCAATCAGGAATCAACGACCCACATGTTTGAACATGTCCAAGTTCACTCAAGGTGACCTTTTGTAAAACCTTGAACCAATGAAAGTAGTTTATATCAAATCCTTTTGTGTAAGGGGTGAACACACCATCTTAGACCAACCAATCAGGTTTGAGATACCAAGGAAGCACACCATTATAAAAATTGAAAATTGCACGCTTGATTCAAATGTCTTGGCATCAAGTACGACGTTTACGAAAGGAGCTGTCTTTCCTGCACGATAGACGATTGGAAACCTTTGCCTTCCAGTTAGAACGCGAGGATTGGCCCGTCTTGTACCCCCAGTTTACATCGTCTTGGTATATTGAAGGTCTCCATTTCTGTTGTGAAGAATGGCAACATCGTCCAAGAAGACCAAAATCGACTGTCTCCATGAACGTAGTGAAAGCACCGACGAAAGTTACTGGGACAGACTCCCAATTGAGCTGCAAGAAAAAATCCTCACGATGGCTGCACGGGACGTGCACCGTCAGCAATGGCAAAAGGTACGTAGACATGTTTAACATACGCTCAAGGCGAGTCGATCGTAAAAAAAAAAAAACCTTTCGTTTCATTCTTAGGTGATTGAACAATTGTCAGGGGTTTGGAGCAACCCGCATGGTATCTTTAACTCAGTGTGGGATGAAGATGATGTGTAATTTTTCCTTTACCCTTTATCTTAGGTCCTGCACGAAATCTAGAGCTATTGGGGTTTTGGTAATCTAGAAAACGCTGTGGTTATTCGACGTTGATTTACTGCATCACGAGTAGATTTCATTCGTATGCGAGGTCTCAAACTCTCTTTACAGCTTATAGGTTCATCATGAATAGAAAAGCTTGATTTATGTACATTGTCTGCTAAAACCATATCTTTGTTTTAAACAAAGGTTTGCCAGTACTTGTACCAAATTTGGGCCATCTGTGACTGCGGTCCTAAACATTGGTTGAAAGAAATCAAATTTTACCGTCGAAGAACCAAGATGCATGTGATTGGAATGAAGAAAATGTTACGTATGCAAGGTTATGTGGCACGGCATGAAAATAGTTGGAAAAACATGACACACTGTGAATATATCCCCTGGAAGGAAGTGGAGTACTAAGTGGATAATCGTTTTTAAAATGAGTGGGACGTTTTTGTCATTCAAATCACAAACATTTTGTTAAAGCTCGTTTATCTATTTGTAGGTGATGCACGATGTTAGGGAAATTCGACCTTTTCGACTATGTTGGTGCAATCATAACTGCAAAAGTTTTGCTGTTAGAGCTATCATCAGCTTTTTAGGATTTTAACGACACACTGTGACTCGTTCAAACCAGACTATCTCATTGTAATTTCAATAGGTCATGGATGATGTAAAACAAATGTCTCCAAATTGTTCCTGCGGTTGGGGTGCCTGGCTTTCTATGTCACAAAGACTGTGGAACTTAATGCTTCGTAAAATGACACAATTGTGCAATTGTATTAAGAACTGAGAAAAGAGTGTAAAATAAATAACACGTTGCGTGTGTGGTCTCTTAATGATGTTTTTCTTTCTTTTTCTAGAATGATTTTCTTAAACATATTTGCCTGGTGCTCGATCTCGACAGGTATCGTGTCCAGTCTGGTTTCATTGTACGCGAAATGGGGTGGTGTACGAGTGATGGTGATGCCCGGAGTCTTCATTTTAGACCCCCATTCAGATATGCTAAATTAAGCGCCCAAGACAAAGGCACTACGAAGCATGTGTATCAACATGACCACGCGCTACCTTTCAATGCGCAAGCGGAAGAATTAGCCGTGTCTGGCTGAATTATACCCGCTGTAGTTCGTTTTCTCTATCTTAATTCACGCACTTTGGATCGTCCTTTTGTGGCTTATAAAGGTGGTAACTTGGAAAAAAATCTACTCCAAAAATTAAACATACCCGCTATCAATCTAGAATGGCTCGGTTGCCCACGGGCAGACCAATTAGGTAACTGCGAACTGACATGTGGTTTTCACCACAAAAACATTGGGCATTGTCCCCGGGGAGAAACTTATTTATTTCAGTCATGGATTTCACAACAACTTTCCATGTAAATTATTTTATTAATAAAATCAGCAACAACAACATTACAATTTTAGTTTTTTCTTGGCTTGCATGATGCGTTTGACAACTCGTTCCGTCTTGGTTTTCTTGCCGGGTAAACAATCGATCGCTTTGATCATTTTGGTATCCGCTTTCCATTTGTCTTGCAAATTTCTGGCTTTTGCATAATCAATGTCATGCTGTTTGGCAATCTTGTCGAGACGATTGATACCAGGATCTCCACGTTTTAAGCCTTTCTCTAAATGGGTTCCAGGTCCCATGTACTGATAACCGGGCCAATGATATTCCAGACCTGTTTTGGCTAGGGCTTTTTAAATATCCAAAGCACCCCTTTTCTTGTAACGCATTCCTTGTCACCTGGCTTCTCTGTTAGAATCGACAGTTTTTCATTGGATAATAAATGTGCAACCGAAACGTTCTACGTGTGCTTTTAACTAGTGATCGGTAGCGTTTATATCAAATCTCTGCTGAAAGCTGAAGGTTCATCATGTTCGCTGTTGCGGTATTCATTGCAATTTTGTTCACTGAAATCTCTACTGCGGACGAGACGTCATGCGCCACTGGAGGATTCTACATAAGGGTGGACGAGTGCTCAAGAATTTTCCCTGATACGAATACCTCGATTGACTACAAAGAACAATTTTATCTCTGCACGCAACTCCACCACTTCAAGCCACTGATCACAACCAACTGCTCTTCACTCACTCGTCTTTTTATTTGCTTATCACATCTGCCGCTATGCACCAGCCACCACGACATTCCTCCGTTACTTCCTTGCCGTTCTGTTTGCGACCATGTTTATTTTAACTGCATTCACCACTTCCACAAGACCCAGCTGCCCTGGCCCCATCACCTCAATTGCTCACGATAAATTTTTCGCACGTTTTATTGGTTGTTTTTCTCGTCGCAGTGTGGATTCTTGCTCTAGCTTGTGTTTTCTTATGTTGTTTTTACTGGTTCAGGATCAGGGGGAAACCCAACAACAGTGACGCGATGGAATTACAAGAGAGACTTGGGCCGCTTCCCCCTGTTCCTGAACTGAACACTGAACTTTAACTTTGTTTTATTTTGAATACTTCTATTGTTTTCCCTTTTTTCCTATATTTTTCACTTAAGGTTTTGTTGTTGTTAGTATTTATTGCCGGCCTGAACTGAACACTGGACTTTAATTTTGTTTTAAATTTTTTTCTACCGCTGTACATTTTGCTATTTTTTTCACTTAGGTTTTTTTGTCTATAATATTTATTGATTCATTTTTTAATTGTGTAAATTTGGGATAATGTGTATTAAATTTCTTGTGTGTAAATTTTGCGAGGATTTGTGTTCCCAAGTTCTAAAATCCTTCCTTGTTCCGCTGTACAAGAGAAACGCGAGTTCACCCACCAGACTGTGGATTTCGGAGACCAATATTTCCCCAGTATAGACCGTAGTTCGATAAAGGGTTTTTGCGCGTCTTAATTTTCGCGCTTTTAGCGAATTGAAAAAAATCGGTCTCGGTGATCGTTCACTGAACCTGAAAAACAAGGTTAATTAACAACTATCTGGTCGCAAATAAAGGCCATCGCTCTGACGAAGGGCTAACGCTCGAAACGTCAGCTTCCAATCTCTTTACGGTGGCCAAATTCCTTATCAACTCAGTTGATAAATCCAAATTTTGTGTTTCACGTCCTTACCGACGCAGCACCACAGTTTCTTTAGAAACTAACCCCGCTGTTTGTTAACTGAAAATTCTAAGTTGATAAAACAGGTAGGGCTGATATACGGCCAAAAACTACACCAAGGTACCAAATTCCCCAGTCTCTTGGCACTTCGTTTAATCACGGTTTCACTGTACCGTTTTGACACGCGCGCTTTACGCGTCTTATAACAAGTAATCTAATACTTTATCATAGCGTTTCTGACTGGTTCGCTGTTTGCTGGAAATTCGGCAGGGACTTAAAAGAACGTGAAATCCATTTTTGATCTGGCCACAAAGGTTACACTTATGCCATTTTCGTTATTTGCGATAATAAATATCTGAATATCTACTTGCACATTTGCACGTCAACTTCTTCGCACTTTTCCGGAGCTTGGACAGATTGCAACATCCCCTGGGAGTGTTAACAGATCTCAAGTAATGAGCCGACCGGAAATTTGCATTGCGATTACCTCAACTCGCGTTGCAACGTTGCGGTTACCTCAACTTGCGTTGTTGAATTACTCCTTGAATTACCAGTGGAAAATACTCCTTGAATTACCAGTGGAAATCATGCTGATGATGAGAAATGTAGGTATTAGGACTTATTTTATTCGTATTTTAGCCGGGGTGTCTAATCGAACAAACAACAGGGTTAGTTTCTAAAGAAATAGTGGTGCTGATTTATCAACTGAGTTGATAAGGTAAATTGGCCACCATAAAGAAATTGAAAGCGAAAGTTTTGAGCATTAGCCCTTTGGATTCGCTCTGACGAAGAGCTAACGCTTGAAACGTCAACTTTCAATCTCTTTACAGTGGCTAATTTACCTTATCATCTCAGATGAAGTTCTAGTTAATAAATCCAAAGTTTTGTGTCGAACTTCATTACAGTCGCGTCAAAAGACAATTTTCACGAAATGTCGCTTCACTTGTGTTTTGTTCTTTTCTGCAATTCAAAATCAGGCATTTAATCAATATTTCCCGGGCTTTAATTCGTTCTGGTTCAGTTGCTAAAAGATGGGGTGATCCTCTATAAATAAGATGTTATTTTGCTGCCTCGCAGCAAAAGTGCGCCAAGCTGGCCGTACCAATGTGCATAAAATGTCCTATCTCACGGGCAGGGCTCTTATATCTTGTTTCCTTTTACTGAATCTCTCGCCAAAATAGGCAACTTGCCTCAGTTTAATTTAGTTTAGTATGTCGTGAATCCTGAGCACATAATGTACTAGTAGGAACTTAACATCAGCCTGATGTCTCAGGATCTTTTCAAGGTGAGAAGTACCTTGAAAACGATACTGGGCCACAACAGACCCCTTGTGCAGACCAACTGCTCACTTTAACCTTTTCCCTTTTTTAAGTTAAGTTACTTGATGTAGTGCTCAAACCAAACCAAATGTCTAACGTTACTAGAATCCTACTGCACGAGAACCTTGACTTAACGAAGTGCCAAAGGACTGGGGAAATTGATTCGTTATATCCCCGGCATAGTCAATCGAACCCAATCGAACTGAATTTAAATCGAACTCAAAGGAACTCAACCGAACTTAATCCATGGATTGAGTTCGGCAATTGAATGAAATCGAACTCACACACAAAAAAATTGGACAATCGAACTCAATCGAACGTTCGATTTCCGAACTCTTGATATTGGTGTTGAAAATCAATGACAAGTTTTTGGAGTGCTCGAGTTACTTCAATATAACACGTTTTTATTGTAACCGCAGAACTCTTAGAGAAATGGCTTCAGATGCGCTGTGGGTTGTTAGCTTTAATGCGTAGTAAAAGTGCCGCTTTGACGTCAGGGATAGCCTGTTCCAGGCTCTCAGCTTTTCCCCACGAACAGGCTACGTGAAGGAGGGCGAAGATTTCAAAGGTTTAAGGAAAATAGGCGAGAAAGGCCGTGCTATTTGAGATGTAAATGAGCGTGGACAATTAGATCACTTAACGTAAACTAGTTGCAGAACACGGTAATGCACGGGAAGATTGAAAGCTTTGTTTTAATTTGCTCTTTTTACTGCCGTGGACAGTTTACTCAGTTTTTTGAATAATCAGTAAAAAAGGACGAGAAAAACTTGTTTTCGATGGGCTTGCTTTGTGTGTAGGTTTACCAGTGCTTGTCTACAGTAACCGAGCATGCAGTCAGACCAATCCAAGTTCAATTTCGTTCGATTGCCGAACGTTTGATTGAGTATGCCGGGTTATGTCATTTAACTATTACTGGGCTGAAGAATATGCCTTGGGTCGTTATACCGAGGACTTCGTTATATAGAGGTTATATAGAGGTTCGTTAAATCGAGGTTTCACTGCACCATGCCATTGTATTTGCCGCCCTGTTTATGTTAATTGCATTAATTCTTATTCTAACCTGGCCATCACCATGTATACAGGCACTATACCTGATTGCCGTGTTGCTGGCAGCCGGAGAGCCATCAAAAGCACAACACCAAGCACAAAGCACAAAGCAGAGCCATCACCAAGCACAAAGCACAAAGCACAAAGCACAAAGCAGAGCCACACCAAGCACAAAGCAGAGCCATCACCTGCCATCAGCCATCAGCCATCCATGTTCTACAGGTATAGCATGCAGGGTCTATGATCCTGGTGTAGCAATGAGGGTTCATTCTTTTTATGGATTGGGAATTGCCGACAGCAATCTCACAGCTTGTTAAGAGGTCTGTCAAAAATAGTGTCATTGTCAATCGAATAAGAAGCAATGTACTGATTTGGGACGAGCAAGCGTGTCAAATCAACTCATGGTTGAACTAGTCAACACAGTACACCAATGTCTAAGCAAAAGTCAAGCACTTTTGGTGGAAAGCAAGTTATTTTGGTTGGCGAGTTACTCCAATTTCATCCTGTTTCAACTGATTTTGATGAAGGTTTATTCATCTTCCCAAAGCTCAACGCCGAGCTTTGCATAAACTTAAACGAAGACATGACATTGTCATCAAGTCAGCCGACAAAGGTTCGGCGACTGTGATAATGGACAGAACGTGGTACTTGGACGAGTGCCCAACTTAACAATCATACTTTTTACGAACAACAAGATACTGATTTGACGGACACTATACAAAAACGAGTTACAGAATACGTCAAACGCATGCTTAACGACAAACTTATTGACAAGAAAAACAAACAGTACCTCTTACATAGAGATCCCAAACCCGGACGCTTTTATATTCTACCTAGGATCCACAAGGTTAACAATCCCGGACGGCCCATAGTCTCCTCCAACAATCACCCTACTGAACGAATTTCACAGTTTGTTGATTTTCACCTCAAACCCTTAGTCTGCACCATACCGTCCTACGTCAAAGACACTACGGATTTTCTCAACAAACTCGCCATCTTTAACAGACTTCCTGATAATGCCCTACTTGTCACACTTGATGTCACGTCACTATACACTAACATCCCACATAACGAAGGAATTGATGCTTGCCGTTATTTCCTTCAAAAACGTACTAATAAACACATCCCTACGGAAACCATTTGTGACCTCATTCGTATCATTCTCACTATGAATGACTTCACCTTTAACTCTAAACACTCCAAAAACACAGGACGGCTATGGGGACTAAGATGGCTCCTTCATACCCTAACTTGTTCCTCTGCAAATTCGAACACAACGCCCTCCTTAACTCACCTTATCAACCGCATATATGGTTAAGATTTATCGACGATATCTTCATGATCTGGACCAAAGGTCCAGAGAAACTGAAAATATTTGTCGATTATCTTAACAATTTACACTCCACCATTAACTTCACATGCTCGCATTCTCCTAGTAATATACCATTCCTTGATGTCATGGTTTCTATCAAGGATGGCTTTATAGAAACAGACCTTTATACTTAACCTACCACAAACACCAGTATTTACTTATTTCTTCTTGTCATCCTCAACACACTAAACGTTCTATTCCTTACAGCCTTGCACTTTGCCTTCGCCGCATTTGCTCCAACCACGACAGTTACATAATGCGTACTACTGAACTTATGGATTACCTTGTTAGACGCGGCTACGACAAAACCTTTCTCAAAACCCAAATACAGAGGGCTTCTGACGTTCCTCGCAAACCCACCACAAACCCAGGATACAGACTGAAACCATTCCCTTCATTATTACATATAATCCAGCATTACCTAACATCACGCGCATCATTCGCCAGCATTCTAACGTCCTCTATTCAAGTAACTCCCGGGCCACCCCCGGTTCCTTTCGGTGCAATAGCAGGAATTGTACCACTTGTCCCTACATTGAACATGGCCGCAATCATTATACTTTTCATTCCACAGGTGAAACGTACCACATCAAATCTCATATAACTTGTACTACTTTCAATGTTATCTACATGATTCAATGTCGCCTATGCAATTTACAATACACTGGGGAAACTAAACGTCGCCTCAAAGACCGTTTCAATGTACATAGACGACCTGTACTCAACCCTACTTCTAATTATATCTATACAGCGGTTTCGGAACACTTTCTCAGTAATAACCACTCTGACACCCACATGCTACTTATCCCTATTGAAAAACTTAATAATGAACGCGATTCTTTTAGAAAGGCACGTGAGGCTCACATTATTCAAAAGGCTAAGACTCTTGAGCCTCTAAGCATTAATAAACGTGATGAACTGTAATTTGTAACTGAAAATTGTTTTTGTTTATTTTTTATCATTTCTAAGCCACACCATACCACGTCATATATGTAACTTCCGCTCATTGTTCTACTACATATATATTTCTGTAAATTCGTGATTTGCCATAATAAACCTGATGAAGACTGGTGTTGGCCAGTCGAAATATTGTAACATACGTCTTTTCACGTTGTTTGATCAGTCCCTGCAGTAGTCATTTTGACAATCATTTATATTTTTATTATTCTTGACTGATCACGATCTTTCTGATCCAACGTTGAGCCAGGTTGATCGTACACGGTTTTTTGCAGTGGTTTTATACCTTAACTTCGTGGTAGTTTATTCAGTTTGTTCGCCAGTATACCAAAGTATCATAACACATCGCTGTGAACTGACCAAAGTCCTTTGTCAATGAAACAAATAATTTCTCACGGTATTTAATCAAATCAGACTTGGGAAATGCAGTGAGAAGTCCCTGGAATTTCTCAATTCCCTCACCAGATCCAACAAGCACTCTCAAGACAAAGTAACCCATATCCGCTTCAAAACCAGTAGTTGCCAGTAGCACTGCATAATCGTTTGGCCTTAGAGAATCTCTCCCTGAACACATGAATCGAATGGAAGGAATGAATTGGCCAGGTTCTTCTGTTTTACACTTAAGGCCTGGCTGTCTAGTGATGTTAGTGTGGAATTGAAATGACTGATTGAAGAACAGCAGTCGAGGAGTCTGAGGATTGTATAGGAGATTCAGTTAAAGTGTGGTTTCCCAGGTGCTGGTCCTATTATCTTAGAGAAACAGGAATGGGAACGTTATCAGCAGCATCTGTCAGTTTCCTATCGTTCTAGCTGATGCAGTTACTTGCCATGAGAACCAAGGCCTTACTCTTACCTGCTGTCATTGTGCATTGCTCCAGCGAAGTTGTGCCTGGACTAGCCTGTGTGGCATTATTACGAGTAAAGGATCCCCCAAAATCTGCAAGTGCTAGGTTTCAGAGCTAACAAGTTACTTCCCCCAAGTTCAGAAGATTAACCTCAATGCTCGCCTGATCTTGGGCAGTCTTATGCCGATCTTCAATGCTGCCACAATAAAGAACTTCCCTCTTATTTGTTTGAAGAGAAAGACAGGTTCACCTTGGAGGGAAAAGATAGCGATGATGATTTAACTTTTCCCTGGGAAGTTAGCGATAAACCATTCGCATCTTATCTTGAGAGAGAAAACATTGTGCAGGTGCACGATAAACTGTTGAAGCCTAATTTGGAACTAACATCCCCTCTGGTCTTGACTGACAACAAGGACATTCTTCTGTCAATTTAGAGCCCATGTTACCCAACCGCTGGTCTCGTTGAACTCAACTTAGTGTTATCTTTTTATTGGCGATTTCACAAAATACACCGTTTCTGGAGTGACCTTCTCCTTTAAACAGCTGGTTTTGAACACACAGGGTGCAGCGGAGTCGTATTTGACCGTAATGCCGCCTAAATTCATCACGCAAATCGATCTTGTTGATTCAAGACAAGAATGCTGAAATGAGACCCGTTGTAGATTCTGTTTTATTCGTGATAAAATCGGGTAAATCATTCAACAGTATGAGTGCGAGAAAAATTTGGTTCCTGATTGATCGGAATCGGTGTGACCCAATGCTAGAATATGAAAATCGATACAATGTAAAATTCATATAAGCTTATAAAGAGACAAGGAGATCTATGAAATCCAACTGTCATTTGTTTTTCTTACACAGTTGAATAATGGAGGTGAAGTCATCCCGGAAGACGAAAGGGAATAGGTCTTCACACCACCATTTTTAAATGGCATGAACATTCTTAATGCAGACAACCTGCTGAAAGAGTACTTAAAGTGTGTTGCCTTGGGAATTTCGTTGTCACCCTTTGACCATTCCTTATGATGGCCCCAGACAACAAACTGGGGGAAAAGAGAAAAGATACATCTAAACTGGTTACAAAGAAACAGACTACTAGAAAGAAATGCCACCTGCTCAAACTACAGTAACGTGATGCGTCCTCCTGGCCAGTGAACAATAACATATCTTGCATTTTCCCCAAAGTCTGATGACTGTTCAAATCCTTTTCTACATAATAATTTCCAACTTCCAAAATTTCCTTTGTTAGACCAGTGAACAGTTTCAAAGTTCAGCAGCCAATCTTGGTCATGTCGTTTGCCTTGTCAGTACGACATGGAGCTGCTGATTGTGGACTTCAATCCTGAACTGTTTTCAGAACCATGGAAAAGAAGCATTTCGACCTACCGAGGCAGGACCATAAGAGAAACAGACTTTTTCTAGATGGAGGACCGAAAGGTGGAAAATGTGAAAACCAGAATAAGGGATATCATCCATAACTATTCGCTGGGTGATATCGCAAACTGACGAACACTGACAACCATCTTGATTTTAACTCGCATCATCCCATTCAACATAAGAGGTCTGTGGTCCCCCTTGAGAGAGCGGAGAAAGTTCCATCAACAAGCACAGGAAAACGAGAAGAAAAGAAACGTGGTCAAAGTGTTGACAAACAATAATTACCTATGACGGTTCATCAAGAGTTGCCACTCTCAACGCAAAGCCAAACATGTCACAAACAGCAACACTTCGGATGAAGTACAAACATCGTTTGTTGTTCTTCAGTATGAAGGAAAGAAAGAAAGAATATAGAAAGTTTTACGCAACAATGAAGTCAACCGTTCAACATGTTGCGCACTTGCTTCCTGAGACCAAAGCACTAATTAACCACATTTCAATTCAGATGTGTGGTGTCCAAAGTCAATTGCCTCGACTTTGTTTTACTATGGCCAAATGGACAGAGCTTTAGCCACGAGAATCAAAGAGCACTGAAGAGCAGTCCGTGTTTGCGACAGCAACTCAAAATGCTCAACATGCAAATCAGTTTGGCCACAGTATGGATTTTGACTGTACCACCATTGTTAGACAAAGTGCAAAACTATCACAAGAGGCTTTTTCTCAAAGTGTGGCATTCACAAGGGACCAGAATGCGGGGGACGAACAAATAGACATCCCAGACACTTACAAATCACTTGGTTAATGTCGTAGACTTGCACAGCATTTGTGTGTTTGTTGCGTTGGTCAGCCATGCACCCGCGAAGTGTGAACTGTTATATAAGCTGCTGCATTTTTGCCACTTTCAATCCGAAGAAGGCCGAAGCTTTTCGGTTTGTAAACATTGTTTTACGATTCACAAGTGAGTGCCAGAAAGTCCATGAATGTATTATGTCATATCCCAACTGCAAATTTAATATTTTTCCTTTAATTTCTTAAATTTCATTTATTTCTGATAATTTTGCTACAGTTTTACGCAACTTAGATTTGTGGTACAAGTCAAAAAGCATAAGGGGGTGCTTGGCAAAGGTGATGTTTACACCACTCAACTGACACTTTTTCTTACTGAGAAAGTCTTGTTTCTGGTACTGTTATGGAATAATCTCTATTTCCTTTTTTTAATTTGTAAAATCTAATTTTACATAGTCTTTTTGTTTGCATAAAGGTTGGTCACCTAAAAAACAAGGAGAAAATTCAAGCTTGGTCTGATCATGTCATTTCAGACTTCTGGCACTGTGCCAACATGTGCAAGCCCACTGAAACAATGAGCAATGAGGAAGCCCTGGAAAAAATGAAGGTATATGTGAAGTTCATCTTGACTTGGCTTCTTAATTATAGTTTTTGTGTTTCATCGTAGCATCCTGTGAATCGGGCTTCTGTTTTGTAGAACTGATCTTTTGGCTAACTGATATGTTCTATTTATTCTTTAACAGAGCAGGTGGACTGGTTTAGTTCACCATGTCTGTGATGAGCATGAATAGTCCGGAGAAAAGTGTGACCACGGGCAACTGAAAGATCACGACCTTCCATGGTTTGACCAGAGACAAAGATTTTTAAGCCCTTTAGAAAATTGTCCTTGACCCACAGCCTCTATCAAGTTTTAAGTTTTATCTCTCTTTCGGGTAAGTCAATTTCCACATTAAAATTCCCTGCAGACTTCAACTGCAAGGCTTTTTCCTTAACTTTAATGAGTTTTATATTGTGTAAACATCAATGTGGCATTTTCGAATGCGCATAACAATACTTTTGAAATAAAAATTTTAAAAAATGGGTTAAATTACATATTAACATATGGTGTAAAAATCAGGTAAATATATGTAAGACAAATTTGAATAAAACAGCTTAGAGAAGCAGCCCCCCCCCCCCTTCGAACTCCCCATATCCTCGTGGCCCCCTTACTTATAATCCCATCTAGATGTACATGTAAACAAAAGAGGACTTTATTAGCCAACACCCCCTCCCCCACTCAACTTACAGGTACTGATTTATTTCATTGCAGGCAAAGTCAAAATCTGTTTTGTATGGTGGAATGGTTATAATATACCTACATCTGTGTTTCACGCATTTCACTTTCTTCCTTTAGGCACACTGGAAGTCTCAAGTGCGCAAATAACATTATGCTGGCATACACCCCACTGAGACGCTCTTACAAGTTTGTGACTAAAGTGGTCTTTTTCCCTGCTATTACTTGTAATGAACGTTTTTGGTACACTGACTACACCGTTGGGCCTTTCTCAGTATATAGGACTGCAAAACTCAAATAATGAATTCTGATTGTCAGGTAGTCAACTCCACTGAAACTGCAAAAGTAAGGAAAGGCCTATCGTAAATCCCTGTTAGCCTCATATTTTATTTCAAAGAAGCATGTCAGGGACCTATTCAAGGATAAACAGAGCGACAAAGGTGTTATTATGCTTTTTTCCCTTTGCAGTCACCGTAGTTACAAAGCCAGGAAGCAGTCACCTGCCATAGACTGGAATTATCATGTCAACAATGCAGGGGATGTTGTGGTATCGAGGAAGTACAATCAAACGACCAAGGAATGGAATTCAAAAGTGGTGAAGGTGAAAAAGCAGCACGAGTACATCCTTGTGCTTATGGCCAAGGTCCTACAGTTAAGGAGAGAAGATGCCAATAAAGTCACCCCTAATGTCCCTTTGAATGACAGTGACCCGGCTTTCTTGGCACCAACAATTGTGGACAAGCCATTACCACAACCCAAACAACTTTTCCTTGCAAGGGAAAGTAAATTTCAGGAGGTTACCCCTAATCTTATGGATTTCACTCATGATGTTAAAGTTTAAATTTTTCCTTCTGGAATACCGTTGAACTGATTATCTTAGAGGCCCCGAACTATTATGAATCCAAAGTGATCACCTTACTTGGATGATATTTTACTCAAAAGCTTATTGTTTATAATTGCAACTTTAAGTGAAAATGGTAGCCCCTAATGGACTGATGCTAAACTTTCAACCAATCAAACATTGAAAGGAGTGTTCCGTTGGAGTTCTTTTTTGGGGGGGCATTTCTAAAGCTACGAAGGTTCAAGTTGGAAAATCTGATTGTTGCTGGAACTGTCCCATCTTAAGATGGAGTGCCAAAGTCTCTCAGTGAGTTCCTACAGCCAGCAGTTGTCCAAAGGCTCTTTGGAAAGGTGTGCAACTGAAGTCTAGTCTTAGTTCGATTTCATTAAAACTTCGTGCAGCATTGTTATGCATATCAGCTTATATCCCTACAGCGCGCTACTTGTGCCGCTTCAAGGGACATAGTGCACATCATGGCTGCTCGCGTTGCCTGAAAGAGTTTCCAGGTGGATTTGGAGAAAGAGAGATTATTCAGGTCTTGACCGGGAAAACTGGCAGCCTCACTGTAACAGGCAGCACAGCTTAAATGCCAGAAGACTAGAATCATGTCAGACTGTCACAGGCAGGAACATATTGAGTCAAGAATTTGGTATTACTCCTATGAGTTATTTGTTAGATGTGAATATTCAGATATCAACCGTTTTTGCACTGTGGACCCAATGCATAACTTACTCTTGGAAACTGCTAAGTATGCCTTCAAACGTTGGGATGAACAGGATGTTACTGCGAAGAAAGAGATGAAACATATTAAAGGGGCAGTATCACGAGGATTTTGCTCGCGTCGGACCCCACTGAAAAGCCAATAGTCACATTAACATAAAAAACCATACTAATTTAGTGTTCAGACACCATACTAATTCAGTGAAGCTATTAGTAAGTGTCTTTGGCCACGGAAGGCCAAGACGGAAATGGATTACAATTTGAAACCGTCTGGCAAACGTTTTCAAACTCTGTGCTTGTATCTTGCAAAAATCATTGAAACTTGATATCACTTGATATCTTCCTCTTGATGTTACAGGTGCATTTTGTGTGTGAGTGAAGACATTTAATCTCAATTTCAACAAAGGTTTGACGAAACGCGAGGAAAATCACCGTGACACTGCCCCTTTAAGCAGATGGATGTTCCAACTGACATGGGGCGTTTGCCCCCCAAAAAATCTCTAGTAACTATGGCTTCTGCACTGCAGAGCAATGGAAGAACTGGACATTGATTTATTCAATGTATGCCAAGTTATTGGAGATAACCATCTTCAGTGTTGGTGAGATCCAGTGTTGGAGATCCACTGTCACAACTGTGGACCCACAAAGAGCTGACCTACTCCGTCTGAAATTTTACAAGTTTGAAAAATTTTTTGAAGGCATTATTCCAAACGTACATCTTCACTGTCACACAAAGGACATTATGGTGGACCATGATCCATAGTTTTTGGTGCTTCAGTTTTGAGAGATACAATGGTAGTTATCTACAAACAAGAGATCTTTGGAACTTAGGTTAATAAGAAAATGAATACTTTCCTGACCACTTTGCCAACAGAGATATCCAAAGAGAGGCAAGATATCACCGTGAAAGAATGGGCAGAACATTTCAGGCCAGTGAGGCAGAGAACAGTTCGAAGCCAGACAACGAAAGATAAAGCAGGCACTCTTCCACCAGCTGTATACGAGAAGGCAAAATCTGGAACATGGAGCGGGGTTTCTTTTCCAGATGGCTCCATGGAAAGTTCCAAGTGCTTCAGTTAATTCAAGTATGGGCGAAATTGCATCCTTTTATGTAAAATTTTAGCCAAATTTGCCAATTTCATTTCTCGTTGTAACCGTCAACCGTCAAATGAGAAAAAATTTAACCATCAACCATCAAAACGGTTTTTTTTAACCGTCAACCTTCAAAGATACCCTCCCCATTGACATCCTCTTATGTAAGTACCAGTAACCTCACTGGTAAATCTCTGAAACTAAGATCCTGAGATTTAGACAATTTTATAAGATTGTAGCTCGCTTTTGTCTTTTGATAAATTTAGTGATACTGGTTGTTAGTCAACGTAAAATTTCGAGTTATTACAGTTGTAAGATATGTAGAGTACATGCAATGTTTGTAAATAAGCTTAAGTTTAAATAGGAAAAATCAGTCTTCTAGGAGATAATATTTATTGTTGTAATCGCCTTTGCGAATTCCCATTTCTTAACTCTTTCGCTGCTGACTTTTTCGTGACCTCGTTGCTCGCCGGTGCGGACATTTTTCCTGCGAAATGTACTTTAGCTCCGATTTAAATATACGAGTCATTTTATAGACATAAAATTAAGTATTTCCCCACGTCAAACAACACTTAAGACTTCTAATAAAACTGAACTGACTTTATTCAGGTGAATAAAACGGCTTTCACAGGATACAATTTATGGGTCACCATCAGTTAACACGATGCGATTGTTATGAGGCGAGAACACTCCTGAGAAAGAAGGGAAAAAACATACCTATGCTTTGAAACACTAGGTTTCACATGCAGAAGGTTCCTATAACTCCTTTGGCATACATGCTCGGTAAATAAACACAAAGTTTACAAAATCCTTTCTCATTTGATGCAAAACGTGATCATAATGGCGTCGCTATCATGCTGGTATTTGACCTATCAAAGATTCTTCGTCTAGACAACAATAAGAAACTATCTCCCTTCTGTCAATAAATGGGAGAAATAGCAACGCTAAAAGTTCAGGAGGGTATACAGAGCATTTTCAATGCAGTAATCCCCCTATCGATACTAATACCAAAGGGCTATTTGGGATTGTTTACAATGTCGAGAAAACTCGACATCCGCACTGGGAATTCCAAAACCGCGTGTCGAGAAAACTTGACATCCGTAGCGAAAGAGTTAAATCAATAAATAATTTAAGAGAGATTTCACATTTCATTTGGTTGTGAAATCTTTTTTTTTTCGGTAAACTTGTCGAAAAGGGTACGTATTATACATGGGGGCGCATTATGCACGGGTAAATATCGTAACCTTACTGGTAAATCTGAGGAACTAAGATTACAAGACAACAGAACTAGGGTTTCTTTTGCAACTCTTGCCAGTTCATAATCACTTTAGTGGACACTCAAGGGAGCCACAGAACAGTGATATAAAAGACCCCTGGTCCAGCTACATTTTCAAACAGTAATGTCGGGCCACTGATGTAACAGTCATGAAATTAAAGCGCTCCGTGAACTATTTTTGGTATGGAATATATTACCTCATTTATGTCAAATTTACATCTCTAACACAACATATACTTCAAACAGCATACACTTTTGTTTGTTACGTCTGTTGCAGATTCAAATTTCCTGCGCTTTCAGATCACTAACTACACAAAAAAATTCAATCAAAACACATTTGAAATTTTTGACAAGTTGCTTTATGGTTAGAATTGTTTTCGAATTCATTAGATTTTTCAGATTTATTCAGACTTGTCAACATGCTGGCAACTGCCATAACTAGTGAACCTTTTGAGCTGGCACTACATTGTGCAGTTCTTATTATTCTTGCTGGGAGCTGCTCTGAAAAAAAACAACCGCAAAACCATGGTGTATTTCACTCAGTCTTTCGCAGATCCATCATGAGCATTATTTCACTGCATTATTTCACCAACTGCCGGATTTTGTAACCGGGTTACTAAGTTAGGCAAGATAGCCGGTTTGCAACTGCATTGTCATTTATACAGCCATCTCTTTCGAACTTGACACATAATTCATTGGCCTGTTGGTAACTGGAGACCAGGGAATATACAAACAAAAGAACTTCTAACCCCGATACCTTTCCGGATAAAGAATCAAAGGGAAAAAGGAGCTATCAGAGATGGAAAAAACCCACAACTGCCCACACTATTGCTCAAAGAGAAGCAATCACACTGATGTGGATGACACCATAAAAAATTCATGCTATCCGACATCCTGGAGATGCAGACAACACTGTCAGTTCTGCATAAAAAGGGTCAGTGCTCATCTCAGAGAAAGAGTAGGTGGTACGACAGGAATCATCATCAGGCAATTTGTGAAATCAGAAACACCTTTCATCACGAAATTTCCTTGAAAATCATAGCACTTTTTGATGGTCGACATTAAACAAATTGCAACAGAATTCTTTTCATCGCCATTCAATTGAGGGTGATGCAATTAACAATACACTAAAAATCCCCCAAAATGCGTTAAGTGGAACATGTGAAAATTAGGCTAAATCAAGATGTTTGCTGTCCCTGTGTTTGCTGTAATCTTCGTCAAACTAGGCAATGTGGTTCAGGAGTCTTCACGCGCTGCTGGCTGTTATCAGATCAGGGTAGATGAGTGTTTACGTCTGTTTACAAACACCACCACTTCAGTTCCTTACAGAGAGCAGTTTTTTAGCGTGACGCAATTCCAACACTACCCGCCACTCATCCACAACATTTCTCCTTTGCTTCCATGTCATTCTGTTTGCCAAGATGTTTATTTTAACTGCCTTTACTACTTGCAGTTAAGAGACGGATTTTCTAACAAGTATCACCCAACAATTTACGACAATTACAGTCGTTGGTGAAGTCTTCTAAGGAGTTTATATCCGTTTCCCATTTCTGTGGTTGAAATAATTCCCTACTAATTTATCATTTGTTTTATTTCAGTTCAGTCTTTTTTTTTAACATTCAGATTCATGGTAAATAAAATAATATGCCATGTCCAACAAATCTTCACACAAAAAAACTTTTCTTTTCATTTACTTTCATCACTGCCTAAAAGGTTGGACGGGAAAAAAAAGAAAGAAAGAACCAACGACCAAAAGTAAGAAAGAAAGAAAGAAAGAAAGAGGGGAGGAAGGAACAAAGAAAGATATTGTGGGCGATATTGCACGTAGAAATTTCGCTTCAGGCTACAATTTGTAATTTTAACAGTCGAACTGTTGACGTTTTGCCACGTTCGACGAAGCTAACAAAGCCTCGTTTCGGGGTTGCACATTTCCCCCCCCCCCATCCCCGCCCCAGAGAGCTTGCTCGCAGGCCAAGGAATCTGTTGTGTAATCAGTAGGAAGTCCTATATCGGCTTCACTCGAGAACAAAGGCAGTAAAACACAATAAAGGTTTATACGCAATGAATGGATTCCTTGTCACCTGGCTTCCCTGTTAGAATCGACAGTTTTTCATTGGATAATAACAAATGTGCAACGGAAACGTTCTATGTGTGCTTTTAACTAGTGATCGGTAGCATTTATATCACATCTCTACTAAAAGCTCAAGGTGCTCCATCATGTTTGTTGTTGCGGTATTCTTTGCAATTTTCTTCAAAATCTTGACTGCGGACGAGTCGTCGTGCGCCGCTGGGAGGTTCCACATACGGGTGGACGAGTGTTCAAGCATCTTGCCGGATACCAACACCTCAATTTTATGCCTGCACGCAACTCCACCACTTCAAGCCACTGATCACAACCAACTGCTCTTCACGCACTCGTCTTTTTATTTGCTCATCACATCTACTGCCATGCACCAGCCACCACGATATTCCTCCTTTACTTCCATGCTGTTCTGTTTGCAACCATGTTTATTTTAACTGCATTCACCACTTCCTTGTCACCTGGTTTCTCTGTTAGAATCGACAGTTTTCATTGGATAATAACAAATGCACAATGGAAACGTTCTATTTGTCCTTTTAACTAGTGACGGCAGCATTTATATCACATCTCTGCTGTAAGCTAAAGGCTAAATCAAAATGTTTGCTGTTGTTGTGTTCCTTATAATTTTCCTTAAACTAGGCTGTGCGGATCAATTGTCTTCAAGTGCCGCTGGCCGCTACCAGATCAGGATAGATGAGTGTTAAGGCTGTCTACAGACACCACTACTTCAGTTCCTTACAGATAGCAGTTTTTTACCAAGACGCGAATCCAACACTACCAGCCACTCATCTACGTCAACTGCTCACTCACTCTTCTGTTTATTTGTTGATCACATCTGCTGCTCTGCACCAGACACCACGACATCTCTCCTTTGCCTCCATGCCATTCTGTTTGCCATGATGTTTTTTTAAACTGCCTTAACTACTTACAATTACAGTGGTTGGTGAAACATCTAAGGAGTTTATATCTGTTACCCATTTCTGTGGTTGAAATAATTCCCTACTAATATATTTTTTTGGTTTGTTTCGGTTCAGTCTTTCTTTAACATTCAGATTCTTGGTCAATAAAATAATATGCCATGTCCAACAAATCTTTACACAAAAAGTCTTTTCTTTTAATTTAGTTTCATCGCTGCCTAAAAGGTTGGATGGAAAAAAGAAAGAGAGAATGAATGAAAGAAACAAAAAATGAAATAAAGAAACGATACGTAATATCTATTAACCAATCAGCGGTTTTTGCGCTCTGTCTTACTGAGTACAGGAAAGAACTTGTGAGGCAGCTGGCAGGTCCTGATGAATATGGACAGCCTCCAGTTCGTAAACCTCCAACGCCAGCAGTCTCACAATTTGTGCAAATCATCAATACTGGTCTCCACTGGGTTTGCCTGAGTACAACAGGTTGCCAAAATGGTTTGGTTAAAGTGTATGACAGCCTGGGAATAATGCCCTCGGCTACAGCCATCTGGAATGCCTGTCAAATGGCATACCAGAAACTGCAACAGCAAAAAGGAAGTAGTGATTGTGGCTTGCTTGCCATAGCCTTTGCCACTTCCCTATGCTTTGGTGACAATCCCCCAAGCATTAAGTATGCACAACCTCTTCTTAGAAACCACTTTATTTCTTGTTTAGAAACACTGCAAATGAAGCCATTTCCAAAAACAGATGAAAGAGTGTCCTCGCACAGCTCAGCGTCTAAAGCCGTAGAGCCAAAGAAGGTTAAAAGTATATTAACCTGTGGCTCACTCCCTTCAATACCCTTGTGTCAGTTTTTGAGGAGAAAGCATCTGACAACGACCCAAGACTAAGGAAACACTGTGAGGTAGTCTGCGACCTTTTTTTGATTTAGGGGACTATTTGAGGCAAACTTTCCTACACTTTACCCCTGGGATCGAATTCACTGGGAACTATGGTCGAGAACTGTGGGACATTGTTAACCGATGGAAGTTGACTAATTCTTTGATTAGTTTCTCAATAACCGGAAATGAGTTAAACATTTTTTTGTGTTCAAGGGGCTGTTGCATATAGAGCTCATGTTCCACTCACTGACATGCAAGTGAAACAGCTGAGTTGCAAGAAAGCCTGCAGTCGAGCACAGTTTTAAAATCAATGTGCTGTATGTTTACGAGAGGAATTAAAATGAATGATTTGCTAGGAAACGTATAGCCATGTACGCTTTCAACAGCTTCAAGCCATCACTACCACTAAGAATGGTGACAAAAATTCAAGAGGCCATTCTCGCCCCTCTAGCGTTTCCCAAATAGCCCGTGAACAGGCCCTTTGGTCGGGGAAAGAGCAAAAACACAGAGAGGAGGTGGGGTAGAAGGAAGGGGGAGAGCCTGTTGACAAACCATTGAAGCCGCCATTCCACCCTCTTGTCATTGATCTGTCAAGGATCTGTCATCAAGATGTAATTATCTTAGGTTGGATGCATTGGAATATAAATAGATCGTGGAAAATCAAGCACTTTTCTCCAGCCTTTTGTAAAACGTTGCTGTCTTGTGGCTCTAAAAGAGTAAACTCGGTGCAGGTCTTTGGTGTTTCAAAAAAAAAAGCTACTGGTTCTCCCTGGCCAAGAAGTCAGTGTTTGAATGCCTAGAATTTCCACTCAAGCTAGAAGAGGATTTTCCTGACCTGAGCTGAATGCCATGTGCTCAAAAAGCTGTTTGTCTTCCACCTTGTTTCCATCCTTACAAGCTGCTCCAATGAACCAACTTCGAATATGAAAAGTCCTATAGTTATTGAGGTCTCTTCAGACCATGATAATTCAAAACAATGCACAAAAAGATCAGTATTGCTTTGTACGCCGGCAGGAATTACACCTTTGGCAAAGCAGAATACGAATGAAAGTATCAACACAGCGCAAAGATGCATGGAAGCATTTGGAATAGGAATTTTTCCCAAGAAGAATTCTTAAAACACCCTTTCTTCCTGCAAAAGACCGTAAGCAGTGTTTCTTTGTTCACAGGCTCCAACCCCTGTCCTCCTCCTCAGTTTGCACTCACAATGCAAAACATTCCACAACTTAATGTCCATGACCTAATGTTTGCAAACCCGGAACAACATCTCAATCTCGGAGTTCTGGGCAGCCGGCCAGTGCTTTTAAATGCCACTCCGGGTGAAAAATAGCTTTCAGATTTTAATTTCACAGAAAGGAGAATTGCATTGTCTTAATTTGGTTTGTTGCTTTAACTTGTGTTTCCATCTGTTGTTTTTACTAAGTCAGGATCAGGCAAAAAGCCAACGATCACGCAATGGAGTTAAGGGAGAGACTTGGACCACTTCCCCCCGTTCCCTAACTGGAACTTTAAACTGAACTTTAGTTTTATTTTATTTTGAACATTTCTATTGTAAATTTGATTTGATTGTAAAGCGCTATTGATCTATTTCTTATAAATAGTGCTCTAGAAGTAATAATTATTTTCATTATTATTATTATTACTATTATTACATTTTGCAATATTTTTTGCTTCAGTTTTTTCTTGTTGATAACATTTATTGTTCCTGAACTTAATACTGAACTTTAATTTTATTTTATTTTGAACATTTCTGTTGTACAGCAAACCAAAATGGGCAATTCCAGAAAATATCCATACCATAACATGGACGGCTTCCACATTTTAACTTCCCCCTGCCTTCGGAGTTTCCAAAATACGTTATCCCCCTATGCCCTCGGATTTCCATAATCGTAAACCCTCCCTCCCGTCCAGATTTTCCATTTTTTTGTCAAACCCTTTGGAATTACCTGCAGGGTTCGTTAATATGCCCAATTTGGCTTATTTTACGGAAAATTATTTCAAATGACTCCACATCTGTTCAGTACAGCTGGTTATAGAGGGAGTCATTATAACTCCAGAAATTCTGGAATGAAAATTTAAAACAAATTAAAAGTTTCTCCTTATCGCTGTTCAACAGATGCAACCTACATTAACTTTACATTGCCCCAACTGGTACAGAACATTAATATAAGAATACCGTGTGATGTACGTGTATACACTCGGAAGATTTACGATCAAGTGTATTTTCGTTTCTGCCATCTCAAATTTGAGCCATCGGGGTCAGCAGTCGCTCCCAATCCCACAAGCTTCAAAAATGGCGTCCTCGGACAAAATACATGTATTGAGGGAATAATTATTGAAGTCCTACAAAAATTCGAAAAATCTTTTGGATGTATTTATACAGAAACTGCCTTCAAAGATATACAAAATGTGTAGCATTTCTGGAATTAAAGAGCCTCAAAAAAAAGTTGTCAAGTCTCATAATGGGCCATTTCCCAAACGCGAGCTTTCACTGTTCATGCGACGGGAGTGCAAGAAGTGTACAAGTGGTGAGAAACATAGATTTTTCATATTTTATTAACCTGATAAGAAATTCATGAACGTTAAGGCCTCTGGAGCTTGATGTACAACCCACGTTTCGTCGGTTTTCTTCTGCAAATGAACACAAACACGTCTGATCGATCGACGCTTTCCTTGTATCCTGCTTCCGCGGTAGTCAGTAGTGTCATCAGTTCGTTCTTTGTTTACGAACTGATGATAAAAGTCCATAAAAATTAGCTTTTCCAAGGAATACACTCTTGTCTGTCTCCTATGGAAATCCCAGATCTAACCCCCCCCCCCCAATGCCTTCGGAATTCCAATTGTGAGTATCCCCCATGCCTTCGGATTTCCAGTTCAAAGAACCCCCCTTGCCCTCGGAATTCCGAAAGGCCGTCCGAGGTATGGTATGGATATTTTCTGGAACCGCCCAATCCACTAAGAATGGCGACAAAAATTCAAGAGCCTGTTTTCGCCCCTCTAGTGTCTTCCCAACTAGCCTGTAAATAGGCTATTTGGTCGGGAAAGAACAAAAAAGAGAAAGGGCGAGCCCTTCAGCCCTGTAACATGAATGAAATCCCCAAGCGAATCTCTCAATGTTCAAAGAGCTCAACCGTTCAAAGAGCTCAACCACGAAGAAACTATCTTTGATCATTGCTCAGAGACACAAGATGCAAATTTGTTGGCAAAATGGGGTTGTCAATCAAACTTGTCAACAATAAATAATCTGACCAATCAGAGATTGCACTAGGATCTAGTGCACAGCAGACACCCTGCAACAGCAGCATGAAACCTTTGTTCACAGGCTCCAACCCCAGTCCTCTTCCTCAGTTGGCACTTGCAATGCAAAACATTGGCCACTCAATGTCCATGACCTAATGTTGGCAAACCAGGAACAACATCGCAACCTCAGAGTTCTGGGGAGCCCACCAGCCACCCCGTAAAAGTGAGCAGCTCCCGGCCGGGTTGGTTGATGGTTACTGTTTTGGTTTTTGAATTGATTTTCTTGCAGGAACAAGCCTCTTTCAAGTCCCCAAATTTAAAAAGTGCTTTGAAATGACTCCTTGCCACTCTGATTGAAAAATAGTTATCAGATTTTAATTTCACAGAAAGGAGATCTGCATTGTTTTAATTTGGTTTTTAAGGTGGTACAATTGGCTAAAGGTCCAAAAAACATTTTTCTTGTTATTTCACTTATTGTGTAGGTCATGTATTGTTATGTTGTTATTTACAAAATAGCGGCTCAGTGATCGCTAGTTTCCGAGAAAGAGAGGTTTGAAATTCGTTGTCATGCGGCCATTTTGAGCCGCCATCTTGGAATTTTGCGTGTAGACTCTCTTCCGGTCTCGCGCACGGCTGGATGTCTTTGAATCTACAGCAGCGAAGCTAAAGGTATTGAGAGTAAATGAAAACATAATGACAAGCTATATCAACCTGAATACAAACAGACTTTTTGGTGATATTCAATTGATATTCCACGTATCAGAAAAAAGCAAGCTCAGTTTATCATAAATACCCGGGCATATTTATACACAACAAGGAAAAGCGTAACGCGCATTCATGCAGCAAGGTAAAGTTGACAAATCAAAAGAGCAGTATTACAATTGCCGGCTACAACAACCTCATACTGGAAGTATTACCCAGGTACACAAACTCCTCTTTCATCAAAGTATCTCCATAATTATTAAAACCGGCAAGATCTTCAATCTTTGGTTCAAAATTATGCATCCTCACGCGGTCCACAGCCAAATGTTTCCGCGATAAACTTCCGATGTTTACCCGACATCGACATATAACTATCCTGTGCACAGATTCATATCAGATAGAAATAAATCTACCGCATCTTTCAAAGTTTTCGAATCTCTTTCAGACGAATGTAAGCTGCCTACTTCTTGCACACTTACGAGCCAGCCAAAATATCATCACATCTTTGTATTTGTTCGTACAAAAATACAAACAATCAAACTTCTTGAGTGCTGTAAACGCGCGAGAAGGCCCACGATTTCACAAAACATTTCGCTTCCCCTTTCACAGTCTATTCAACAAGTAAAATGCACCGGATAAACGAAAGAAACAGTTTCGATCGAATCTGTTTCACCGAGGAAACCAAACACCCATGTGAATACTCGATAGCTTCCTCGAACACGCGCGACATGTGCGTAATCACTTGTGCGCATTGTCACCGCTGACAAAAAGACCGCAGTGTCATTGTTTATCTTGGTTGCTAGGGACTCTGCGAGTGTTTGATTCTAGGACGTGTTACACGCTTGAAATACGCCATTTTCCGCGTTTCTTCCACGTAATGAGTGTCCCAGAAGGCAATGCAACTTGTAACGCAGAAAACAAACGTGGCGGATTCGAATTGAGCAAACGAAAGCGTAAAGACGTGCAAAATTCGATGGTTTATCAGCGTGTCTGAGATGAAAATAGGAATATTTTCCACGCACTTTAATCAATTCTGCTGAAAGTTGCCAGAGTTAACAAACACATATGGAGCTATTTTGCCTGCCTTAGCTGCAATTTTCCGTTGCATCGGATCGATGTTGTGGCATGCCACGTGTCTGGTTTACAGATCTTCGATTTTTTTCCGTAGGATTTCTGCCTGGATTGCGGCTAAGTCACACAAGAATCCTTTTTACGTAGGTGTTTGATAGTGCAAAGAAGAAAGCTTTCAAACAAAAAGAAACGAAGAAAACACAATATGAATTTGAGTGACATTTTTAGGTGTTAATTTTCACACCTTTCTGACAGGAAATTCAAAATTTTGACTTGAAATTCGGATTCTACGGGAAAAAATACTAGAGAGTAGTTATGTTTGAAATTAAAACAAAGTGGATAAAGTATTTTAGAAGACTCCGTTTAGAACGCATTTTAGCCAATTGTACCACCTTAAGTTGTGTTTCCATTCGTTGTTTTTACTGGGTCAGGATCAGGGGAGAACCCAACAATAGTCATGCGCTGGAGTTAAGGGAGAGACTTGGACCATTTTCCCCATTTCTGAACTGGAACTAAACACTGAACTTTAATTTTATTTTATTTTGAATATTTCTACCGCTGTACTTTTTGCACTTACGTTTTTCTAGTTGATAACATTTATTGTCCCTGAACTGAACACTGAACTTTAATTTCATTTTATTTTGAATATTTCTACTGCTGTACATTTTGCTATATTTTTCACTAAAGTTTTTCTTGTTGTTAACATTTATTACTTTGTTTGATTGTGTAAATTTGTGATAATGGTATCAAATTTCGTGTGTGTAAATTTCAAGATGATTTTTGTTTGCGAATTATTTAAATACTACCGTTCCTCGTTCCACTGGACAAGAGAAACGTGAGTTCACCTGCCAGACTAAGAATTTCAGAGAACATTATTTCCCCAGTATGGACCGCACAAGCTCGTTTAATAAAGAGTTTTATTATCATGGCTCTTATTACCTTATTTGTACTTGTTTTCCTGCATCTTAATTTTCAGGCTTTTGTGAATTGAAAAAAAATCGGTGACAGTGATCGATTAACCCAACATTAAGGCTAATTAACAACAACCTGGTCGCAAATTACAGGTTAATTTTAGCGGTGTTGTATTAAAAAATAATAATAAATAGACATAAGAGGAGGATTTAAAAAATGCGAGATCAAAAATCTTCCATGGCAGATTCAAGTGGTGGGGGACAGGGGGCAGGAAGTAAACAGGAGGCAGGAGAAGAGGGGGTGGGAAGCGGGATTCCCAAGGTGGCGGGATACAGGATTTGAACAGAAAACCATTCTGTTCCTTATAATCAACCTGGCTTGCATGTAGAGTGAATAGCAAAATAAATTGATTACCATTATTAAATGTCCACTTAACTTCCGCTAACATGTTAAGGTCACTTCTGGTGGATAGTCCCAAAATTGCAAAAATATACCATTTTTTGGAAAAGTTATTTTTGACATGTTTAAACACTGTACTTTCAGTAACTGGTACTTTTTTGCATTGTCTTTGCTGTTTAAGTGCAAAATTTGCATTTTTATTTAATCAGTCTTGGCTTTTTGGTCCGTTGCTATGGAGACTAAGATTGTTTACGTGTCGTTTTGGGGCTAAAAGGTCGAGTTTTCCGCCCTGATTTCAACAAAAATTAAGAACGAGCGATTCCAAAGATTTTAGAGGACTAGTGACCAGTGTCATCCACAGGGGATACTCTGAGTTCAGTTACATAAAGCAGTTTTCAGGTGAGACGAGCGAGTGGTTGTTTCCACTTTTGCTGGTGAGATTCTTCAAGAAATATGCCTCCAAAAAAGAAATTTAGAAGTGTTGTAAGAAAGAAAAGAAGATTCACTGGTAACCAGCACCCAAATAAAAAAAAAGATTTGAACGAAATGGATGCGCCAACTCAAGATGAAATGTCAGAAAAAAGTGAAGATTCGAGCAGTGATGAGGATGGGGGTGAAGAACACTGAGACAAGCACGTGGAAGCGGCAAGTTTGAAATGTTTACCTGCATCAGTGCGTAAAATGGACACAAAGTCCAGCGATTCTTGCGAAGAAAGTACTGAAGAGGAATTAGAAAGGAACGCTGGGTTTCGAATCATCGATATTAGCATCCTTGCTTCGATGTTTGAGTGTCTGCGATGCCTTGAATGTCAACAAAGCAATGTTGTTTATGAGGAAGACCCGGACTCAAAGATGGGATTAGCCTCTAAGTTTATTCTGAAGTGCTCTTCACGTAAGTGTTTTTTTTTTGCAAGTCATTTTTTACCTCTGGTAAAGTTGAAAACGGCCAAGCTTTTGAAGTGAATAGAAGAGTGGTTTTGGCAACACGGAACAATGGTGTAGGACATCAAGGTCTCATGAAATTTACATGTGTGAGAAACATGTTACCCCCAATGAACGAGAACTCTTACCCTGACCACGTGAAAGCTGTGCAAACTGCAGCTGAATCTGTTGCTTTAGAAAGCATGTCAAAAGCTGCAACTGAAGTTTAAGAGTTTTGTAAGGAAAAGAAAGACGGACTTTACAACACTGGGGTGTCAGGAGATGGAACCTGGAGAAAAAGGGGATACTCTTCTTCTTATGGAGTGGTGACAGTGATATCAACAGTCACTGGTAAGGCCCTGGATTGTGAAGTAATGTCTAAGGAGTGTGGACAGTGCAAACTGTGGAGAGGAAAGGAAGGGACAGTTGCATTTGAAAACTGGTGGGAAGGCCATCAGCATGATTGCCAGGCAAATTTTGCTGGCTCGTCTGGATCTATGGATGCAGTGGGGATAGTCACAATATTTCAAGGTCTGTTGAGAAGTATGGCCTGCGGTACACTGACTTTCTCGGTGACGGGGATAGCAAAGCCCACAACCTTCTAGTGCAGGAAGCTGTGTATGTAGTCACTCAAGTTAAAAACTAGAATGCGTGGGCCACGTTCAAAAGCGCCTTGGCTCAAGACTTCGTTCTTTGAAAAAGAGACTGGGTGCAACCCGTTTAGAGGATGGAAAAGGAATCGGCGGCACAGGGCGACTGACAAAACAGAGGATAGACAAGCTCCAGGTGTATTATGGAATGGCAATAAGGCAGAACAGTCACGATCTTTCTTGCATGCAAACTGCAGTTATGGCCATATGGCACCACACCAGGTCAACCGATGACAATCCAGACCACGACCTCTGCCCCCCTGGTGAGAATTCATGGTGTAGTTATCAAAGAGATATTGCCAATGCGACGTCAGATTATGTACATCAGAATTCACTTCCAGAGGCTGTTGCTGAGGAAATTCTGCCAACCTTTGAGGCTCTCAGTGATGAAAGCCTTCTATCAAAGTGTTTGCATGGTGGCACACAAAATCAAAATGAAACACTCAGTGGTATGATTTGGCAGCGTGCTACAAAGGAAACCCATTCAAGTTTACCAACAGTTGAGCTGGCAACTTTCCTGGCAGTTTCAGTCTTCAATGATGGAGCTATTGCCCTCATGTCTGTCCTGGACACCCTTGGTATCATCCCTGGCAGTCACTGCAGAAAAGCTTGTGCAAAATTGGACCACAACCGAATTTGACACTCTCATAGAAAGAGTCTGAATGCCTCGAAACAGAGGCGAAAACAAATCAGAAACTGGAAAAAGGGTTATTCAGAGACATTAGAGGCATTAGAAGGACCTTCCTATGGTCCTGGTTCCTTCTAGGTGTACCAGAACAAGTGATGGGCATCATTTTCCCTGTTAGGAGAGTTTAATTACAGTTTCCTCATTTTTCGTATTTTTGTAGAATTTAAAAACAAGAATTGTGGTTTCTCAAAAACTATTGAAGATATCAACTTGAAATTTTCAGAGTTTTTAAGGGTAAATGGGCTGTGCAATGAGCCACTTTGGAGTTATTTGGACATATCATTCAAAATTCATCGAGTCTTACTTGGATGCACTAAACGCATGTTTAGTACAATTTCTTTGTGCGCACGGATCTCCTGACTTATTTTACTGTCCTGGCCCATAGTGGCTCATTGCACAGTTTTGGGTATTAATATGTCACATGCAAATTTGAAGGCTGTGCCTTTGGGCCGGATCGCACTAAAAAATGTTTTGGAAGAATTTGATTACTTTGCGGTGAAAATCTGTCAACACGCGAGATTTTTAAGTGCGACCTCACTTTAAAAAAAATCCGAAAATTGGAAAACCGACCAAAACTTCAAACGAGCCGTCGTGCTTGGGTGGGGCTGACCAATTTTCCAAAATTTTGTCTTAACAAAGGAAGCCGTCTCCAGTGATAACAGAACTTGTCAGGGAAATGACATTGAAGGTCATGATCACACACAATCACAAAGCGCGGGAACTTTGCTAGAAAATGAATATAATAAAACGCAATCACAAGGGCGGGAACTTCGCTAGAACACTTTGCGATCATGGATGGACGTGGCTTTTTTCTCCGTTCAACACCCTTTTATCCCGCTTACTTCTTCGATCAGCAGCAGCAGCAGCTGCAGCAGCAGCAGTTTGGCCCCTTTATGAATGAACTGCATTCGCAGTTAAACGTGGGTGAAGGCAGTCAAAGCAGGCCAGGGAGCGCATCGAGCAATACAACGAGCTCCCCGACGAGTCCCGTTGCTGTTGCAAGCACATCTTCAGCATCTTCTCCTGAGTCCGGACCGGCAAAGAAAACGTACGATAAATGGCCCGAAGATGATCAGAAAATGCTAATTCATCTTTGGGCTGATAATTTCGATTGCCTGGAGAGCAGAGAAGCACGAAAGGTCTGGGATGAAATCACGCGAGCACTGAACTCGAAATTTGGCACGAAGAGGACCAGCGATAAAGTCCAGAAGAAAATGAAGTACTGGATCGAACGGTACAAAGGCGCCAAAGATTGGAACTCAAAACAAACGGGGGGCAATCCCAAGCAGTCAGTGGACTTCAACGAAATCGATGAAGTTCTTGCCTGTCGTGACGGCGTAACTTTGAATCGTGTTGGTGAAGCAGGGAGCAGTAAACAGGCTGGAGAGGAAGCCGCCTCCGCTGAAGATCTTGTCTGCACAGACAACACGGAACAGAGAACTGCAAGGAAGAAAACGAAGAAAAGGGCAAGGGAAGACGACGAGCAGGACGAGGAACGCAAGTTTTTTTAAAAATGCTCTCTCGGGGCTGGAAGCACGAGGTGAAATGAGCACCTTTATTGATAATTTTAATAGGAATCATGAGCAGCAACTAGTTACCATGAATGCTCTTGTCGGAGCTCTTACTAATTTTCTACAAAAACAGTAACAATCTAAATGGAAGAGACCATTGTTTACTGATGTTGTAAGAGCGTTTTTACGAGTTACACCTTTGAAAATATTGTTACAGTTAAAACCCCACGTCTGGGATTTCAATAACAAGAAGTTGCATATCCTTGCTTAAATGTGCGATGAACATGATCAATTTGAACTCAAAACATATATTGCAGGTCTACAAAGCTATTGTGAGTTCTAAGTCTTGAAATAAATGTCAATGTCCGATAGCTAGGACAAGCATTGAGTCATCATTTTATGCAATATAGTCTTTGAGAAATTCTCTTTTGTCATCCGCGTCACGCATAACATTGGGCGCAGGATTATCGGGATGTGGATCATCTTCACCATCGTCTTCTTCCCATTCATCATGATTTCTGATACAAATGTTGTGTAGCACAGCGCAGGCAATTGCATTTTTTACTGCAAAGTCGATGCTACTGTCGAAGCGCTTTTGAAGAATTCTCCACCGACTTTTAAGAACACCAAAGGTGCATTCTACTTTAACTCGGGCAGAAGAAAGCTGCCTGTTTAAGTTAATTTCGTCAGGATCCCTTGTGCCTTCAGGGTAAGGCTTCATTAACCAAGGGCAGAGTGGGTAGGCACTATCCCCTAGTAGATAAGGACATATTTCATGGCCATTGATAAGCGTTGCTGGTGCTGTAAGAATATCCCCGTGTTCTGCTCTCCTAAACATTGTACTGCACCGTAAAACACGAGCGTCGTGCATGCTTCCGGGAAATCCACAAGCAAAATCAAGAAATATCTTTAGGCCATCAACAACAGCCTGGATAATGAAATCACGCTGTTGATATCTACTAAAGTAATCCACAGCACTTTCCACTGGCGCCTTAATTCGCACATGTGACCCATCTATAGCACCCACAACATTGGGCAGATTTGTGAGATTTGTAAATGTCTGCATAGATGAATTTACTTCAGCAATTGTCTCAGGAAATTTGATGTGTTCGTTGCGTACTTCGTAAACTCCGGCGTATAAGCCGCACCTTTTTACCCTAACAATTCGCTCAAAGTCGGGGGTGCGGCTTATCTGCGAGAACATCTGGAAAAAAATCTGTAATTTTCCATGAATCATCACCAAAATAAAGTAAAAAACGTAACGGTACCACGCTATCTTTGAGAACTCGTGTGGTAAATGGCCCACTGTTTCTCCGTTGTTGACAACTTTGATAGCAAATTTGTCAAAGCAATTATCAAACTCCCTTTCACAGGCGAGTTTGTCACCGATGGATGGCTCCAAACCTGCATGGAAGCCTCGAACAGCTAAAGAAATCGCTAAAATTTGCTTTGCGAATTGAACGAAGCGACAACAGTTGTCACCAGTTTTCTCTCTTCTCATCGAATGCCTGGATACTAAGCCACGATACGCAACCGAACGTCCGAACGAACTTCCCTTGCTCACAAATTTTTGGACTTGAATAGTTTTAATTGTAAAAATGCTGTAAAAGTTCATCGGGGAAAGCGGTCTTGTGTTCAAGTACGTTTTCATACCTTTTTTATACTTGTTATAAGGATTAAAATGCGTGTTTGAGTCTTATTCAGACTACAAATTGAATCACCGATCCGTAGTGAAAAGGACTTCACTTCAACCAATTATGGTTCATTGAATGAAATGACTCGGCTATGAATTTTTGACCAAAAATTGTTTTCCAAATCTTAAGCTTCTAAACTCGGGGTGCGGCTTATCTGCGAGTGCGGCTTATACGCCGGTGTTTACGGTACTACATCTTGCACTGCCTCAATTACAGTCGATTTTCCCACATTAAACACTGGTGCAATGGTCAAATACGAATTTCCGTGGGCCAAGCGATACAGTCCCAAAGCAAGAACCTTCTCGGGCGGTAAACAATCTCTGAATTTCGAATTTTGCCTTTGTAATCTCGGACCCAGGATATTACGAATCACTACAAAAGTGGCCTTGTTTACTCGTAACTGTTGCCGAAAGTATTCCTGTGGAATTAAAGGGTCGTTGTAGTGGACGTCGAACCATGAATCCGCGGGTCGCGGAAGAGTCCATGCGTAGGGTGCAACACGCATTCTACGCAAGCGTCTTCTTCTTCTCCTTAAATAGGCAACATTCAAGAGTGTCCTGTATTCAAACACCCATCTCTGATACAGTATAAAAAAAGCAAACGCTTGCTGCTGCTGGATGCTAATAATCTGAAGAAGAAAAACTGCAATAGTGAAGCAAACGCCGTTGATCTGATTTGGGTCCATGTTTATGGACGGTTCGCGGGAAATATGAAATCTGATCGACTTATCAGATTACTTTATCACAAATGAACTTCACATATGCGACCCAAACAAATTTATTACAATTTTGGATCTTCCGTTTACGGTTTCAAATTTTTGCAATTTTTGGTCCGTCCAAGTTAGGATTTTCACTGTAGTGCGACCCGGGCCTTTTTTCTATCTTGAGAAATTTCAGTTAGCATATTCACAGCATAGACACCATATGAATTGACTGAAAATTTGTTTTCATCTTACAGTGAAACTGATCGAGGCTACACTTCTAGGACGTAACAGAGGCGTGTCTAGTGCTACTGAGAAAATGGCATCTACCTCTGGCAATGCCAGCACCTCTGGCCCATCATCCGCGAAGGAATGCAAGCTTGTCCCCAACCAGACTTACCAGTCGGACCTGTTTTCTAATACCACCCGTCATCGACATCACCCAAAGACAAAAGCCAAAATAGATTAAGACTACACAACAAACTGAGGGACTCGCAGACCACCAGAAGAGTTAAGATTGTGGATTGAGTTCAAGAATGAGTTCATTTACTGTTCCTTTTACGGAAGTGATCTCAAGACAAGTCCGATTAGGGTTTCATTTCATTTATTTTCTCTTTTTGAGTGATAATGAGTGGTATCCTAACCCTGTGTGAAGCTGGAGAGGCTAGTGCCCTTGATTTTGAGTCCTGTTTGTTATGAGATCAACTTGTTTATGATTAAAAATAGTCAAATAACAATACTGTTAACAAAAATACCCACTTTAGCTTAAGCAATATTTATCTCATGCTGTGAGTAGAGATTTTTTGCGAATTTGATGTGTTTACCGGGAGATTCTTCTGAGAATTACCAGTGAAGAAAACCCTGAACTTAGGAGGAAATAAATTGATACATAAAGGCAAAATTTTACGTGTGTACGTTTTTATTGTTTGTAATGTACGCTTAACTCAATTCAACTAGTCACTTCAGAAGATTCAACCACAGCCTTTGTGCAAGCGGCAACTAATGACACAGAAACGTAGTCTTGTATAAACAAAGCACAGTTTTGTCAACAAGCTAACCTGCACAATTACTATGTGTGCAAGGCTTCAGAGTTTTCTTGCAAGAAGAAGAGGCCAGGCAGAAGAGATGATTTCATCACAGCTGGGTCAAAGAAAAAACATAGCCCATCACAGCAGTACCACAGGAGTTTGGTGGCTGCTTTTCTGCAGTATTTAGCATCACACCCAGCACAATTTACAGAAATGAAGCAATTAGAGAACATGCTACAACTAAACGCATGAAGCCATTGTGGAAGCCAAGACAGGCCTTCTGATATAACGCGATGGTGCGATTTCGCATAATCAGCCTCAAATCGCATTCAGAGGAATGGAGGAGTAGTAATCGCTAAATGTTTACAGCTGCGTGATTACTACTTGTTCGATGTGTATGAGATCAAAAAAGCTGATCTGAAAGAGCTGGTTAAGAATAAACGAGTGGCTTTGCATGTGGACAAACTTGGGGAGGATGAGGGGAGGTACGGTTTGGAATGGAAATGCTTTTGCAATCTCTTCTGCATACCTAGTAGAAGAAAAAGCCAGTTTATGAGATTTCTTCAAGACAGCCTAGCACCAGGTGACAGTGTCACCATGCTACCAAAACCCAACAACTAAAAGCTGGAGTGCCTGGTTTGACAATGTCCTTTCCCATGCCAAGCACTATTTCCTTTTCGCAAAATATTTTCTTGCAAATAGTCGCTAAATTCAACTTCTGGTTGCAAAGTAATTATAAACAAACTATCCATCAATCTGTTCTATCCATCTACCCATAGAAAATGGCTGATTTCTCACTTGATGTGCACAAAGCACTGTGGGTGACTAGCAACCTTTAAGTAGTAGAGAAAAGTGTTTTAGAGGCTCGTTGAGTTGGCATGGTAAACATGAAACAGATCAAGAAATTCAAGGGCCTAATTACCCAAAACCTCGAGACTTGATCTGCCTTAGCACTGGAGCAACCACTCATTAAGCACTGCACGATTCAGCCCCAACTACCTGGACCTAGGCAACTAGCAGCCAAACTAGACAGGCAAAAGGGAACTTTGGCACTGGCTCAAAGAAGGGAGGCACAAGAGGAACATGAAAAGTTTGTGCTAAACAGAAGAAGTCAAATGGGAAGTGCCAAGATACAAAAACAGCAAACAATTCTGGTGGTTGTCAGGTTTCCTTGTGCAAGGGAGATTGTTTCAGAATCTACAACACAGTATAGCTATTTAATTGACTTATAATTGTATTTTATTGTGTATTTTAAATATTTATTACATTTCTAGTGTAAGATAGAAAAATCTTTAGTGATTGGGCCTCAAGTGAAATTCAAAATGGCCACCATATCATCTTTGATGTAATTATTTTGATTTATGAGATAACTGTCTGATGAACCTTGCCTAAAATGTTTGTCTTATATTTTCCTTGCAGGATCTAGTTTGCGCGTATTGCAGCCCTGCATTTTGTATTCCCATAATTCTCTTTGGGCAGCTTCCACCATGTCCCTGGGTAAAAAGTTTGCATAAAGGTTGTTTATGTTTCCCTAATGTGGATACTTTTCCCTTCACATAGAAGTCCAACTGTATGAGGTACCTAAGTTGTCTTGTATTTGCTTCTTTCGCATTTATTTTGATTTATTTTGTTTCAGTGCTATTTGGTTACAGCTACTTTTGTTTTGTTTTAGAACTGCGCGATTATGTTTACTTGTTGGACCATGTGTGTTAACCTCATTCAGTTTGGAATAATTTTGGGAGTAAACTATTTTCTATAAGCTATTTGGAGGTTATATTCCTATTATTTTTCCAAATAAAATTAATTTATGCAGGAATTCTGTCAAACATTACAGCTAGTAGAATGCCGATGAACCCAAAATTTTTGTACCTAAGTACCCTTTCATTCCACCTTCAAAAAATCTGCAGGTTCTTTAATACAAAACACTTTAATAAAGCA
The DNA here is from genome assembly GCA_964017195.1 of Siderastrea radians. Lineage (NCBI taxonomy): Eukaryota > Metazoa > Cnidaria > Anthozoa > Scleractinia > Rhizangiidae > Siderastrea > Siderastrea radians. The sequence goes on along the minus strand of OZ024899.1, from coordinate 5,061,805 downwards.
GCATATATTCCTCCATCAAGTTCATCCAACATATGTAGAAATTTGCTTTAAAACTCAGTTATTTTAGGGTTAAGTTTTAACATGTAAAATGCTTCATTTCAGGTTACAGCTTTGGTATTATCATTAATTTCAGTATAACTGTGAGAATTTCCACGTGCTGCATGGCTCTTTCTTATTGTCAATGAGAGTATAGGTCATAAAAACTGAAGTCAAATGTAACACAATCCTTTCTGGGGCCAAGGATAAATTTTGCGAATCTGTTGTGTTCTGCGGCTTTTGTAACAGAACGACAGCAACTCTGGAAACATTCATTGACAGTTCACAATCAGTAATCTGTAAATTTAAAGTTTTTAATTATACAACTGAACTTCTTGAGCAGAAACCAACTGTTGCAAAAAACAAAGACTATTTGAGACTGACAGTGAAAACCTTTGAATGGCTAGAATCAGTCGTTGATTGACCATCACTTCAAAGGAATGAAAAGGAATTTCCACAAACTCAGAGAACTAATTCAAGTGGGTTTGAACACTTCTTCAAACGAAATAAAGGACAGATTTGTACAAGTTTGCTTTCAAAGTTTAGCATATTTGAAATGTACTTGTGAAGACATGCTTGATTTAATGAAATTGCCGGAGAAAACCTTTGCCAAGCAATATTTGTTTGGGTGCTTTTCAAGTAATAACTCAGATCTAGTATGTTTTGCTGTCGGTTACAAAAGCACAAAATCGTCAAGGCATGGTAAAACTTCCCACATGATATTTCAATTATTTCACTCAGCAGTGAATGTTCTGGCACGTTGTGTGTTTCATTAATAACAATAATAATAATGATGATACTGTCTTGCTAATTGCAAGGCAGCACACATTTTCATGAAAACACTCATGCTGAAAGGTTTATAAAAACCTAGTTTGCTTGCAATGTTCTTTGTTATGATAAAAAAAAACAAATTGACTGTTTATCATAGTCTATACACTCTTGTGGATAATGAATGCCATAAAATAATCAAAACTTGCCAGTGAAACAACTTGCCTCTGGCTCATTCCACTTCAGTTTTGAAGAATTTATGATATCATGTTTACTGACTATGAGAGTGTAGACCATGAAAAAAAAATTGAGCACATTAACACCTGTACTTATCCTTTGTTTTTTGTGCCATCTATGCAAACTAAAATATAAACATATGCACAAGCAAAAGAGACTGCATCTGAAATGTTTGACTCCAATCACATAACACTGGGCAGTTACTGTTTCAACGTAAATCACTCAGCACTTACATTTCTCTTCCAATGTAGGTGTACACCACTCTTCATGATTTGCTGGAATGCAATTTTACCCCTGGAAGAAATGATATGGAGAAAAGTATATTTTTAGTGAAACAAGAAGAATCTTTACATAAGGAACCTTAACAATGGGTGACTACTTGTTTAGGTTGCAAATCTATTGAGCATGTATGTTTCATTCAATACTGAAATGAATGATGCAGGAACAATGGCAATTTTACATGTAGTCAAGTTTAACTAGCAAGTTATCTCCTGAAAATGATGAAATAGGTCATTTTTCCCTACTCTGTCTTAAGTTGTTTTTTATCTTGAGTTGTCTGTTAAGATTGTTTCCTTAGAATCTGAATTAGTATTATTTCCTGGTTCAGGATTGTTACGACTGGGTTCAGAGAAACAACATTGTAACATCAATAGCCTGTGCTTGATATGTTTTGCCCAGCAGTTTGGAAACCTGTTGTCCTATAGACTAGGCAAAAAACTGCATGGGATGGTATAGCAAGGAGTGAGATCCCATGCAGTTTTTTGCCTAGTCTATAGGACAACAGGTTTCCAAACTGCTGGGCAAAACATATCAAGCACAGGCTATCGATGTTACTAAATCAGTATTATTTCCTGGTTCAGGATTGTTACGACTGGGTTCAGAGAAACAACAATGTTGAGTGAGATCCCCTGAAGAGATCAACAGCTGAACTTTACATAATAAATATTGAGAGAAATCTTTGAAAGTGACTAGGCTCATAGGAGGATTTGGATTTCAACTATACTTAGGTGTTCTTTGTTGTGCCACCTATGCAAGGGTTTCAATAAAATTTGAAGTAGGCAGCTGGTTTGAGTAGAGTAACCGACTGTACGAAAAAGGGTTTGAAACAGTCTTCCTTAAATTACTTTAATTCAGGGCAAAAAGTAGTCGACTTTTCTGAGCGAAATAGCCGACGCTTTTCGTCGGCCGTCAGTGCTTATTGAAAGCGCTGCTATGCATTACTAAAATATAAACATAAGCACAAGCACAAGAGACTGCATCTGAAATGTTGGACTCCAGTCATGTAACACTGAGCAGTTTCTATAGTTCTAACATAAATCACTCAGGACTTACATTTCGCCTCCAATGTAGGTGTACATCAGTCTTCAAGATTTTGCTGGTAGGCATTTTTACAACTGGAGGAAATGATATGGAGAAAAGTTAATTTTTAGCAAAACAAGAAGACACTTTTACACACAAGAAATAAACCCATCTCAAGGAACCTTTTAGAATTTCATGAGAACCACCCTCCAAAACACATATCTTGTCAACATTTCCCAACACAATTGATAACACAATTTCAAGACATTTGCAACAAATCCTGATTTTCTGGCTTTTCCTATTATTTTCCCTGGGGGATGCTTAAGTTTACTGTGCTTTAAATACATATAAACCATACAGTCAAACTTCTCCTTACAACTACTCTCATAAGCGACCAGCTCTAGTTATGACTAGCATATTTGCAAAACCCATTTGAATTGTCACTTTAACTCTGTAATTAAGAGCTCTTCTAAACGACCACTCCTGTAAGTGACTGCGACCACTTTTGTGCATTACCAACTGGTCTTATCCTTTGTTTTTAAGTTCTCATGAGCCAACACTCAGTCAACACAAAAGTAAAAAGTGATTACAGTACAGTTCAGAGATAAGCATTGATAAAAACGTGCTTTAAGCACGGTTGTTTGAAATGCACTAATACAAGTCTGTTACTGACTTTCACTTCAAAAACATGCACAAAGCAGAGCTCATTGGTATGTTTGAGGTATATCGTTGTTTGCCCTTTGATCATTTTATTGTTCTTTTTAATGCCCTTGAGTGTTGAAAATGTTGAAACTCAAAAAAATGATCATCAACAATCATCTATACACTGTAGTTTTTATGTCAACATCGGGTAATAATGTATGAATTTGTTTTGTTTCAACTTTAAAGAATCTGAAGCATTTCAAATCCTTGGTGTTGATTTCAATAAAGGACTCCTTTCTGTTTAGGGATTGAAGCTCTTGAGCATTTCAAAAACTACAGTATGATGGTAAGATCCAACAGTTTTCAAATCTTGTTGCCATGTTTTCATTACAGCATTCACACATGGCAAGCAATAAATATTTTGTCATGATTGCCTTTATGCTAAAAAAGCTTGATGGACAAGAAAAGGTTCACACATATGAAGGGTTTTGAATGGTAACAATTACCAACCATTTCCCAAAAACTCTCAAATATGCCAAATGCTTTCTCTCTTAGAGATGTCACGTCAAAGCGGCATGGAAATTTGCCATCACCACACTCTGTTAGATGGTAAAGCAACAACCATTCATTGACCTGTACTTTCGCAATTTTTTGTCTATCAACTTTATTGGTCTCAAAATTTACAATAATAATTTTAAAAAAAAAAAGGACCAAAAAGGAATTGCGCGAACGGGAAAATAATGTTACCCATGCGAGGCGCAACCCTAAAAAACTAGTGTGGTGATAAAAATCTTAAATTAAAAAAAAAATACAATAAATCTAATTAATTACTTATAGTTAAAAATTATAGTTAAAAATCTAATTATTACTTATAACTATAGTTAAAAAACAAGATGCAGATAATGTTAGTCTCAAAAATAAGAGCGGTGGCAAGGGCAGTTATGGAAGAGGAACCAGGTGCAGGGCATGTCAATATCATAGGTAGTGTCCAGCAAAGTAAAATAAGTGGCACGCAGAAAATATTTGAATAAACTTAGGCTAGAAAATTTGTCGTGAGGGGCGAGATTACAGATAGTGTTCCAAGGTTTTACAATTCTATTGAAAAAAGAAGCTTGAAAAGTTGCGGTTTTACAGTAAGCAGGTTTAAGTACAAGGGTGGGGTTCTTAGAGCGGGACCGGCCATGCGTGACAAAAGTAACATATCGATCAATATTTAGGTCAGTATATCCAGAAATACAGTTATAGAGAAATAAAAGATCTCTCAGTTCCCTGTCGTATGCTAGTGGTAGCAAGCGAAGAGTCAGCAGTCATTGTTTGTAAGACATCTCGCCGATTCTAGTTCTTAGTATCCAGCGAGTGGCGCGCCTCTGGACTCTTTCTAGGATCGTTCTCAAATTGACACTAGCAGGAGACCAAACTTCCGTGGCATATGTAAGCTGTGACTTCATGAGAGATAGATAAAGTGTCCGCCTTACTTTGATGTCGGTCATAAGTGGGCAAGTTCTCTTTTCTGTGATGGGTGATATAAAACACTTAAGATTGCAAGACAGTCATTTTTTGCATTGGTACGTGGAAACACAGGGTCTTTGAACAAAAGGTCTCAAGCAAGTATGAAATAGACGAGTGAGAAGGAGAGAAGGGCTGAAGGACTGTAAAGCAGTCTAAAAGCTATTAACTTATTACTATGATACTATTGGTAACCAACAACATATGCCAAGCCTTCTGGTAAAAGCTCTCACAACAGATGACTTTCTACTGTTTTATCACATGGTCACTAAGAAGAGCCCATCCTTGTAAGTGGCCAGCTCAAGTTGCGACAACTTTTCTGAATTCTCAAGCTGGTCGCTTATGAGTGAGAGCTAAATGACTGTACTTGACATGACATGAACTACATCAGGACGTACCTTATGTAATTGATGGGAATCAATCATCAGAAAGCTAATCGATTAATCGATAATACTCGATAGTACTCAATATTTTTCGATTGATTAGTCAAATTAATCGATTGAAATCGATAATCACAAATTTTTTTGTCACATCGATGAAAGTTGATAAAAAAAATGTGAGCCATATAATTTAAATTCCATCTCCTCAGAAAAATGATGAAAGCTGTTCCTGAGGGGGATGTCAAAACTTACCCTTGAGCTTACCTTCGAATCGACTTTGAAGATTAGAAATGATGTTAGTTCTTTCTCTAACGCAGATGGAAGGCAAATTTTCTAATTTTCTTTCTCCATGATCACTGACAGGCAATATTCCAGCCCAGCAGTCCTATGGTGCTGTACTCTGTGCTCATCCGTCCGTGCCGTACTCACGAGAATTGAATATCGCCAACTAATGTACAAAGCAAAGGAAATTTTACGTGCATTTGTATTCAAGAATTGTTGTAAAAATATCTGGAGTCTCTGCCTAAATTTAAGACGATTTCCGCTCAACGTTCGAGCAGTAAGTGCAAAAATTAAGTTACCAAAAAAATACTTGCAGCACTGTCACATTTTGAGAACAGATAAGAAGAACTTATCGTTACTTTTGCTCCCAAGCTGACCCCGCGAGAGAAAATTGGATTTGAAGTTATCAATATTTCAATTAAAAAGACGCTTCATGTCAGTTCAAAACAAAATGGCGCCCGTTTTTAGCATACTTTTACGAGATTTGAAATTAATTTTCTTGAGAATGCTTGAGAATTTCATCGCGGGGTCACTTGGGCAAGTGAACTAGAGTGAGATGTTTCAAATAGCATTTAAAATGTTACCGTGCTATGAGTAGTTTTTTGGTAAATATTTTTTGCACTTATTGCTCGAACGTTGAGCGGAATCCGTCTTAAAGTGACAGAAACCTGCAGAAATTGACAAATTGTTCCCCGTTCTCGAAGAATTTCAAGCGCTAATGTGGGGAGACACGCATGAGGGCATAACGCAGAGGGCTAGTTTAGAGGTTTAGGCCACTTATGTTCAATCCTTTTAAGTTTCCTAGCAAAATTTAAAATCCTGTAGTCAATCTTCAATAAAGTGTTAAGGGGCTGTTAATTGGATATATATGGGCTGCTGTTTATAGGTTCTAGTGAGTTGTGATTCATTCCAGGAGGAACAACCAGACGCTGAAACTGAACATTTTTACGACTATACTTCATCCATTTTTTTGATAATTGTTGAACAAATCAATCAAATCAATAGCCAATTACCAAAATGGATCAAAATTGATAATCACAAGAAAGCAAGCAATCGATTTCTATCGATTTCCAATATTAATCGATCGATTAGTATCGAATACCATCGATTACCATCGATTTTTATCAAGTATCGAAAATATCGATTAGGTACGTCCTGACTACATGTATCTTCAAGAAAAATTGTAGCTGTAGGCCACCTGCTTTCACAAGAGATAACAAAACATTGCAATCTTTATCTTAATCAACATCACAAAATACCTTACTTGTTCCTGGAAATCCCTTTCCAAAACATCTTTCACACTAGCCAATAATTATCACACCTTATCACACCATCATGGGAAAACCTTTTCCAATCGGGGCTACTCATTTCTTCTAGAAAAACAACAACAAAAAAAACAGGAAACAAAATATAAGGGTAAAGCAGTTGAAACGCGAATGGTAAGAGACAACATTTAAATCTGCGCAATATTCGGCCAAACATCACATTACCTGCATCTTTTTATGTTGCAATCCGATACACATCAAAAACGGGCACTAGCACTTCGCGAAATATCACACCTCTTTCCAATCATTCGTTGCCATTCCCGCAGAAAGAGAGGCCTTCACATCAACAAATGTTAAAATAAAATGACAAGAAATGTTACGCAAGGAACCAAAAAGCATCTAATTTGAAAGCGTAAATAGTCAGCTTTGTTTCATTTGGCAAAAACAGTGAAACTTGCCCCAGGTGTGACGCAAGCGACGGATCAAATCTCAATTTTCAAACGACCGAACATTACATACGGTATCTCCGCCTTGTATTCTTTGTATTCTCAAAATAAAACAACAATTCGTCACGACCAGCTAAACGTTGCAAAATCCTATGAAGTTTTACGTGTAGAACGCTTAAAGAGAGTCTAATTTTCGTTCTAAGCGAGAGTTAACAGCTGTATCTAACAAACGTGTCCTTGCTCTTGCGAGTGTCAACACACAGCTAGCGATGCAGCATGTCGAACGTAAATTCTACTCACCAGCGAGTAAAAACCTTTCCCTAAACATCAGCAAAAGAATTCAGCAATCCCTGCATCCAGGAGACAACATTAAACCTCAATTTTGAAGGAGTTTTCACGGACAGGACTGTCGCAACTGTCACCTCAGCTCTTTACGCGCAAATGCTGCGAACTTGATTAGGATCTGGGACTAGTACTGCATGCAACAATGCATTGCGCGCCTTCGACTTGGAAAAACGTTAGGGGAGGGGAGTGTGGGTAGCCTGCGAACGCAGATTCCAGCTGTCGTTTACTTTCGGCAAAGATAAACCACAGCCGGAAATACAACTGCGTTCGCAGGCTACACAGAGGGGTATCCAGACGTTTCGTTTCATTATTTAGCGTTAAGATAGCCGAGCACGAGTGCTGTACTGGAAAAGTATCGCCCGAGGTTTTTCTGGGGCGAGGACTGTACAAAAGCAACTGGGAGCGACATTCTCCTAATGCACGTCCCGAGCTACAACAAGGACTGTTATCAACAGTTTTACCTTATCAGTAAAGTTTATTGCAATTTCCCTTCGAAATATAATACAGCTATTATGTGGCACCAAATTTTTTCAAATGATAATTTTCGCGATTTTCTGGTAGTTTTTTTTCCACAAACCACAAAAAAGGTTCCCGAAAAAAGAGCTACTGCCAAACTTACTCCGATCTCAAATTATAATTATACAAATATCTCCTTTTGCATGTAATATAAGAGAGTGTTGCTGACCATTAACTTCAAACGTCTCTTTCATTGAAAACAAAACGAAATTGCAGTCGGTACACTACATGAGTATTTAGATGCTAAAAGCTTTACATGGACGAATCGTCTGAAGGCGGTTATTCTCCAATTATTAACTGATTTTGACCACGTTAAAACGAGTTTTACATCTACCGACTGTTTGACGAGTATTTTGAATGCATGTACTCAACTAAAAAAATCAGTGTCACCATTTCAGAAAAGGATCGTCTCAAGGTATACTCATGACTGATTTGGCTGATCGCCGTGTTTTACATATACCGGTTGCTTCACTATTATTCCTATTGCACGTACTCAAATAAGAACATGCGAAAATTAGTGTTGCGGTTCCAATTCAAAACGGCTTGTTGAAAATCGCAAAAATTAATCCCGAGCACGAAGAACCAGTTTTTTCCATTAGCAAGAAATAAGTTCACGCAAAACACAAGAAATCGCCCATCTGCAAACTTAAACTCCCGCAGAAATCTGGTGGTACATGGTTATGTCCTGATTGGCGAAATGATTGTTCTTTTGTACGTTTTGCAAGCTTTGTTCATTGGTCACGAGAAAACAAACAATTTTCCGTAGCCATGCCAGTTTCCTCGGCGCGTACGTTAGATTTTTACCTGTTCCTCAGTGTTATAGGCCAAACAGAGTGGAGCGAGTCTGTGTGTTCTAATGCAACTAGTCTGTAGTTTAGAGGCGACTATGTATGCTGTCAATCACTTCCCCAGTTGCGTGAAAACATGATCAAAACTACTTTACGGTATAATTTAAATTTCCCCCCTCAAGAAGAGAGAGGAGAAAAAGCCAAAAAGTTAAGTTAAATTCTGTAAGGGGGGGGGTGATTGAAACTTACTACAGACAGCATCTACAAACTAAAATTTACTTGTGAAATTCGCCAATTCGCCAATGCGGCTATATTAGGAAAAGTACAGTTGTTTATTCGAATACATATCCATACCCTTTGGGAAAACCTGCAAGCTTCCAAATATCAGGTGAAGGTGCACGGTTAAAATACGTGAAAAAAAAAACAGTTTCATTCCGTTTGCAAAAATCCCAATGCACACACTGGCTGCTTACGTTTATCTGTTTTGCAGCCGATGTATATAATGTTAGGCACTGACATGTTTCAAAACACAAGAAATCTGTTTTGTTCGTGCAAAGTTGCTCTCCACACTTAGGTATGCTCTCCGCTTTGAGAGGGGAAATTTTTTAGTGCAGCTTAATTAAAACAAAAGACATTCCAAAACATGTTGAATTGGCCTGCTTAGGGGGATTAGCGTACAGACCAATAACAGAACTGAAGACTAATGTTCTTCTCTCAAGTTTTCTCTTTTTTAATGCACACTGCTGAACTTTTCAGTACAAGTGCTAGCTTCGAATCACACAAAAACCATCGCTCTCATCTTTTTATTTTGACCAGGAGAGAACTGTCAATTTCATGTCAGTTACCCTTCAAACGCAGATTAAAGCTGACGCAATGACCTGCGCAGAAGATCCATTACGATAATACGCAAGCGCACGAAGATGATTAGCATAAAAACCTTCGAGCAACTAGGTGGATACAAAATCTACTTTAAGCTAAATTTTCGGTATCGTTCTCGAGGTATCTGGTCAAAATAAAGTAACAAGAGCAATATAAAAATTACAAAGAACAATTGTATCGATTTAAATTTAACACATTCTACTTAAATACAAGTGAAATTGCAAGTTGAATATTATTACATAACAGTAAGCTACACGTAAACTAATTTTAGAACAAAGGCTTCTTCTCCGGATTTAAGGTCCGCCTTTTTCGGCTATCTTGGAGAGTAAAATTAACATGCACAACAGAATTTGACATAACACCACTAACAATAGACTATTTGTCTTGTTTAATACTTGTGAATCAAAGTCTTCCTTTAAAAACAAACCGACCAAAAAGCAGTAACGACACGGAATATTGAACGATACGAATTCAGCAGGAAACACGAAGAGATTGCGCTTAAAATGCCAAAAGTAAGATAGAAAAGTCATTTCCAGGAAAACAATCACGAATGTCTAACCTTAAAGGTCAAAACCAAAACAAGCAAATTGATGTACTATACAAAAACAATTGAACATTTTATCAAATAAGGATTAATTTCCTAGCAACGTGTAAATAAACATTGGAAAACATCTGTTTCGCGCCAAAATCGTACCAAGTAATAAATATCGAAAACACAACCAAAAACGAACTGTTGAAAACGTTGCGATCACTAAAAACCTACAATATCTTACTCAAAACTTATACAATCGTTATTCTAAAGAATCAAGCATATCACAACATAAGTATTGATAAAAACTACAATAGATACGATAATTGCAGTTGTTGTAACACCTTTGGATTGTCAAAACTGATGAATAAAATATGAATGTTCAAAATTTACCACGCGAAGGTTACTCTGAAATATTTCGTATTTTTATTGTTTAACAAACATTCGGAAACATTCTCGCGACTCTTAACTCACTTGACTTTCAATGTTGTTGTTTGGTTCGAAAAATAAAAGAAGACAGCAAAAAGATGGAAAAATGAAATCAGAGTTGATTCTAACCGAGTAACCAGGGAGCGAGTCTTTATAGCAAACTCCGCGCGCGCACAGACACTCGTAAAAGTAGAACGTTTGTTCTTTGTGTTCCCAGGAAAAAAAAAGCGCTCCTCGTTTTGCAAGGAAAACACTGATGAGTGATAAGCATGAAGTCATTATTCGTGTTTACCATCTCGACAGTTTTGGCTTTGCTATCAGGTACGCGTAATCGCACGCATAAATGTAAGAGACACAAGCGTTTTCAATACGGAATTTTCTCTTACTAATTTCAACTATGTTCACAAACACGGTATTCTTTCCTCACAATATCAATAAGTTTACTCCATCTGAGAAGTTCGTTACAATTTTCTTTTTAAAACGTAACACAGCTACAGTGCGGCACTATTTTTTTTGCGGGTAATTTTTTTTGCAGATTGTAAGTTTATTGCGAATTTTGCCTATTTTTTTACACCATCCGCAAAAGAAACTTCCCACCAAAAAAGTTATCCCCAGTATATTCTCCGCAAAGATTTTTCCGATAAAATGTGTTCCATTGTCCAAACTATGGTTATACAAAAATCATGGTTTACATGTAATATAATATACTGTTGCTGTCCGTTTACTTAGATCGTTTCTTTCGCCACAAAGTAAACTAAATTGCAGTCTGAAGGAGGGTATGGTCGATTTACTGACTGATTTTGAGTCGTTAGAACGTGTTTTACGTTTACCGGCTGTTTTAAGAATATTTCGAACGCATGTACTCAACTAAAAGTGAAAGAAATTGAGTGTTATCGTTTTAGTTCAATTTTTAGTGCGACTTCCTGAAAATCGGAAAGAACATTTTTCTCCAGAGAGAATGAAGTTTTTCCCAGTTGCAAAAATTACTTCTCATAAAACACAAGAAATCTCCCATCTGCAAAATTTAACTTCCGCAAAAATTTAGTGGTGGACTGTATGTCCTTATTAAGGAAATGATTGGTCTTTTCCTTTGCATCTGATACGTTTTGCACGCGTTATTTCATTGTCTACAAAAAAAAAACACAAAAATCTTTCCGCAGATATGTTAGTCCCCTTGGCGCGCGCGTTTGATGTTTGTTGATTCCTGAATCAGCGAACCGTTTGGAAGTGATTAACTGCAAAAACATTCCGTATCTGTACGTTCGTTTTTTTTTTTCTTTTTTTTTTTCTTTTTCGCGTAAAATCCGTCTCAGTCTTAAGCCTAAAAAAGTGTTGAGCGTCTGTGTTACTCCAGTGTAACCGGTCTGCAGCAGAGGCAGGTATTTACTGTTAATACGTTTGCGTATAAACATGGTCAAAACTACTTTAATATCAGGGCCCGCGCGAGGGGTGGGATAAGGGGACTTTAGCCGCCGACTTTTTGGTGCCATTTAAAAAAATGAATGAAAACATTGGACAATTTATTAGTTTCAGTGTTAATAAGTTCCCAGTTTTCTCCTGTTAGAGCTTATTTTCATATGGACCAAATACCAAGTGTTCAGCAGCGCAATAGCGCAATGCCTTCCGCGAACAAAAAGGCTTACTGGCTGCACGTAATTTCGAGAATACGTGCTCCCACGCTGTAGCCGCCTAGAGCTAGTTAGAGGATTACATCAACATCGTATCCGAGTTTCATCCTGCTCTCCACATTTAAGCACACGATCTCTGAAACCGAACTCCCTTTCCTGGACATTACATTACCCATCTAACATAATCACACCAGCACTTCTATCCACTATAAGGACACTGACACACTTAGCCGACCTTTATCCTCAATCTTCACGCCCTTTAATATCGCCACAAGGGAGGTATCAGACGTATTCAACGTCTGCGACTTCCCCGCCTGTGCTCTGGTTTCTCGCTGAGGAGGAGGAAATTATTCGTTTTTTGTTCCACGTGGGAACCGTGCCGTTTCATATACAGTGTGATCAAGACACGATTCGGCGAGTGAAACGCACTGACACTCCCGACAATCGAAACTCCGCCAACAGAGAGCAAAGAGGGGTTCCCTGCGCCGTTATCTACCATCCCCACTTAGCGTTATCAACAATTTTATCTTATCTGAAAACTTTATTACAATTTCCCTTCAAAACATAATAAAGCTATCATGTGGGACTATTCTTTTTTCGAATTATAATGATTGCGATTTTTCCAGGTTTTTCTTCTAACCGTGAAAAAAAGGTTCCCGAATAAAAAATTTATTGCAAACCTTTACTCCACTCTCAAATTATTGTTATACAAATATCACCTTTTACATGTAATATAAAACAGTGTTGCTGTCCATTTACTTCAAACGTCTCTTTCACTGAAAACAAAACGAAATTGCAGTCGGTACATTTGTACACTGCAAGTGTTTAGCTGCTAAAAGTTTTACAGAAATGATCGTCTAAAGGTACACGCAAAATTGATTAGGCTTATTGCCGTGTTCTATGTATGCCGGTTGCTTCATAATTATCTCAAAAAAATAATAATAATAATAACAAGAAAAATAAAATTAAGTAATCCCGAGCACGAAGAACTAGTTTTTCCCATTGGCAATAATTAGTTCCCGTAAAACACAAGAAATCGCCCATCTGCAAAATTTAAACTCCCGCAGTAATTTAATGCTACACGGTGTGTCCTTATTTGGGAATTGATTGCTCTTTTCCTTAACATTTGGTACGTTTGGCAAGCTTTCTTCATTGATCACGAGAAAACAAACAATTTTCCGTAGCCATGCCAGTTTCCTCGGCGCGCGCGTTTGATTTTTATATCTTCCGCATTAATCGAACCGTTAAGTTAAGCCTTGATAATTATTATTACCAAGACAGTAAAACACGTGCCGTCCCGCCTCAATCTTCAGAGGTCAAAACTTGTGGAGCGAGTCTTTGTGTTCTAATGTAGCTGATCTGCAGTAATGGCGACTATTTATACTGTCAATCAGTTTGCGTGTGAATATGATCAAAACTAGCTTACGGTAGCATTTAAGTTTCCCGCTTCAAGAAGAGAGAGAGAAAAAACGCCAAAAAGTTCAGTTAAATCCTGTAAGGCGACTGAAACTTACTACAGATAGCATTTACAAACTAAATTTTCCTTTCGGGGTGCTCAAGTTTCTCTGTTTCGCAGGACTTCAACCTTCAAAGTTGTTGTTTTTTTGTTTGTTTGAAAAATGAAAAAGAAAGCAAACAGATGGGGAAACGAAATCGGAGTTGGTTTCTAACCGGGTAAACTGTGAGTAAGTCTTTATAACAAACTCCACCCGCGCACAGACACTCATAAAATGCTATTGTAACGTTAATAGAACGTTTAGTTCACTGGTGTTTGCACGAAAAAAAAAAGCTACTCGTTTTGCACGGAAAAAAAAGTTGCGTGATAACCACGAAGACTGTAAATGTGTTTACCATCTTGGCAGTTTGGTTTTGCTATCCGACACGCGTGCGGCGCACGCATAAATGTAAGAGCGTTTTTAACACGGAATTTTCTCTTCCTAATTTCAGTCTTCTTCTCAGGTAATATCAATAAGTTTATATTAGAAGTTCTTTACAATGTCTTTTCAAAACATAACACAGCTACCGTGTAGCACTGAGTTTTATGTGGATCCTGATTTTTATTGCAATTTTTTTTTTTAACGATCTGCAAAAGACTCTTTACACTAAAAAAGTCATCCGCAAAGATTTTTGCGCTAAGATTTATTCCGCTGTCGTCGGAAATTATGGTTATACAAATATCATGCTTTACATGTAATATAAACTACTGTTGCTGCCCATTTACTTAAAACGACTCTTTCGTTAAAAACAAAACTAAAATTGCAGTCGGTACACTAGAAGTATTTAGATCCTGAAAGCTTTACAGAAACGGATCGTCTGAAGAAGGGTATACTCCATTTACTAACTAACTTTTACCACATTAAAACGTGTTTTGCATCTACCTGCTGTTTGACGAGTATGCATTTGACATTTTTGTGAACCCTCTAGCCGCTCGTGGCCAAATACTACGAGACAAAATAATATAAATACCGCCATTAATAGCGTGAGCCCCGCCTACTTACGGTCAGGTGTCTATAGAAATATCCGCCACTCGAAACGAGATTCTACTACTGTAATTCAAAACAAAATTTCAGGACGCTCTAACGTTTGCCTTTATCACGGCATTACTAGTACTTGATGCTGGAAAAACAGTTGGTTTTTTTTTTTGGCGTTTTGACAAGTTAACATTTCTGCGATACCTAGTTATTCCGCATAATTTAAGAAGTTTTCCGCGTATTATTAATTCTTCCTGCTCACTTTAAGGTGATTCCATCGAAAAAGAAGTTGTAATGAGAATTTGCTGAAACTTTGCACAGTTACTAATTACACCTAGTACAATAAAAAAATAAAATAAAAAGAGGGGGTCACCGTGTCCGATTTCACGCTACGGGGCTGTAGTATATAGGTACTTTGCTATCTATAGACAGCAATATTAAAAAAACCTATCCTTGTACTAGAGACACCCATTACTTCAACAAAGTTATTAATAGCAATGAAATATAAGCATTATTCTTATGATAGAAGAACAACGTTACAGTAAAACGTCTTAAAATTGCCGTAACAACTAAACTACTTTGAAATAATAGGCAAATCGAGCGTCTGCACGGTTGCAGTGAAACGCCTAAAATCTGACTGTAACAGTGAATCAACCGGAATATTTGAAAATTGAATAATGAAAAATTCTTCAAATTTGAATATATCATGTAACGTTGTATTTTCCTTAAATAAATGGCATAAAAAAGTGGGGTCACCGAGTTCGTTTGGGAGAAAACGACCATTTATTTCTCTGAACAGCTCAGCTTCCATAGGAAACCTATCAAGTTCCGAACGCGCGCGCGCTCGTGCGCGCGCTAATCACGCAAAAAATGATGCCCAGAAAGGGTGCGCAATGCAATTGAATGGAATCACCTTAATCAGATACCTGCTCCAAAAAAAGAAAAAAAAAACCGGATAATTCCAACGGCATACCACTACCATTTTGGGTTGTATAATATAAATTGACAACTTTTTATCAAACTTGGCCGCTCTAGCTGCATCCCATCACACTTCAGTGATCAGTAGTGTTAGCCACCCTCCACTTGAAAATTGGCCGCACGGTCCTTCAGTATGAAATTTGAACATACAGAACCCAAAAAGAGCAGGCTGCACGGTCCCTGAGCATAAAATTTGGAAATACAGAACCCAAAAAGGTGTCAAAATGATAATTTAAAATAATTTGAAAAACTTGTAAGTCTGCGGATAACATCAATAAGCTAAAATTTACTTGTGACATTCTCAAGGACCGCTAACGCAGCTGTATTAGGAAAAGCACCGTTATTTGTTCGAATACGTGTCCCTTTGGTCAAATAAGGAACTTTGATTTCCACCTTGTTTTTCTTTGAGGAAAGGTTTGAAGTTTTGTTTTTTCACAACCAGAAAAAGGGCAAATCGTATTGCGGTCAAATATCGACAACACACTACAGCAGGTATCGATCGGTAACACGAGTATGGGAGTCGAAATTTTTCTCCCGCTCTGTCGTTTTCCCGCGCTTTTATATGCTGGTAACCTGTTTAACCGGTTTGATATGAGTTTAGCCGAGGGATATTTAAGGTGGCTCCCTATAGTTTTATGACCGCGCGCGCCCTGATGATGTAAGCTGTAGTAATCTGCGCGCGCTCACATGAAATTGTTGGCTTTTCCTGACATTTTATGACGTCAGCAGAGCCAGCAAAGCAAAGTTAACAGTGAATTTCCTCGGTGAATTTTATTGAAATGTTGCACATCTTGAGATACTAACGCTACCTTCCGCATACCATTTTTTGGAAAAATTTTGTCAGACCAATTCAGTTTTATGGTTAAAAATAAGAAATCACGTGATATCGGTGAAACAAACCGTCTAAACGACACCATATTATTTCCCCTGCAAAATGTTAGTAACAATCATTTTCACAAGATAGGAAAGTTTAAAAAATTTTCACCGAGGGAAAATCAAAATATTAAAGACTAAAGATGAATTGATGTAAAATATCCGTCATTCTTTAGAGGTTTTGTTGCTTAAAAAGCAAAAACTGAAAATAAGGGCAATCATGTTGGCAACCTTACTGACAATTCTCAGGAACAAAGATTGCCAGTTTGTATAGTAACTTTTGTAGAATCTCTAAGGAGCCACCTTAAACGAGGAATAACTCTGCTTTCAGGAACGCCTTTTTGTCCCTGGATTAGTTACTCTAGAGATAAGGAATTTAACTGCTAATCAGGGGATAGTTTAATTGGCTTTCCAGGAACCGGGGCCAGTGTTTTAATTTATATAGTTGTGATGTCTTTCCGCCAGAAAACGTGGGAAACCTGGATTTTACAGTCCAATACACAATTTTACTGTGTAATACCGTGGCACATTTTGCGCGTTTTCTTGACCTTATATGGTTAAATGGCGCAAGAGTGGAATAATAAAATACAATACAGTACTGGTTTATAGTGGTAATACACTTAGCTGCATGTAATGGTGTGTTATCTCAGGCGTTACCGGAAACGGAGTTTGAGTTAACACGCCAGCTAATTTACAGGTATTCCACGTTTAAAAAAGAGGAAAAACTTGTAAAACTAAGATACTATTTACAATGAATATTTGTGCAAAACAACGCCGGATTTTGTAACTGTCCTCCGACAAGTCAAGTCAATATGAAGCTTGGGGGTACAGCCGGTTTTACTTTTCAGGCATATAGCCCCAGGTGCACCGGTTTGGACTCACAGCATCTGGGTCTGACAAGTGCTAGGCACCAAAACTGCGCTTAGCAGGGAGTGGCATGGGCGTAGAATGGTCGTAAATCTAACTGCCGCCATTTTGAGGGCACGAGAAACGCCTCCAGCTTCCAAACTTTTAGCAATTGTCTTGTAATTAAATCAGGACAAAAACACCCGTTTGACTTATCAAAAAGACGCAATAATAATTTCTTCACCACCTTTTTTGGTATATTCGTTCGGGTCAGTGCCCCTGTGGCCTCAAACACAAAATCAGGCTTAACAAACAAAAAAATTGTGATTTATATTGCGCAAATTTCAATCTACCTCTTATCTTACTTCTTATCTTAGGTAATAGGGAATTCAAGATAAAAGACTGCAGTTAACCCGCTACGGTTGGATGAGTGCTGGGTTCATGCAAGGGACTGGGTTGACTACGAACTAATTTTTGGCGGGAACAGTAGCGCGTGGCGCCACTAACAACGAAGTAAGTAAACTTTCATTGAACGAAGAGTTTTTCTTTTTTTTTCCTCGTCAAAATCTCGTTTTAAGATGTTCGAGATGCGCTAATTTGCTGTTATGCTGCTGGTCACATCAGCGATAAAGCTTTTCTTGTATTATACGGGGAGTATGATTTGGTAAATTTGTGTTTTTCCTACTTGGAGTACGACTCATTTCGCCTGTACAACTTGGATAGTAAGCAAATGTAAAGCAGAGTTTAGGGTGGAAAAAGAAGACATTCCTAGACTAGCAGCCGCTCTCCAAATCCCAGCTACTTTTAGATGTTCTCAAGATACAATTTGTCCGGGGGAAGGAGGGTTGTGTTTGCTACTGTGAAGGCTTTCTTACCCATGTCGTTACGGTGATCAATGAGAGCCATAGATGCTGTTGGAACATAAAGTACAGATGACAATAAAAAAAAAACACACGCACACACGCACATCGAGTTCTTAAGATTCTCTTTTTCCATAACTGTTGTCTTTTCAATCTGTCACAGTCTGAATCCAGAAAAATGGCTCCTAACCAATCAGGGGTGGGCACATGCAGCAACTTTGTTGAAAGGTGTGTCCAGATTTTAATTAGTGTCTTGCTTAATACCCATTTTGGAGACAGACACAATCGTCTCCAGGTCTCATTCTCATCCTCAGGATAGGTGCAAGTTATCTTCAAAATAGATTGACAGCCGCGCTAAAACCTGCAATCCGATCCTAATTCGTATTGTCCTGAATCTGTTTGGCCCCTTACAAACAGATTCCTATGAAAAGTTCTAAATAGTATCATTAGCTAGGTAAAGTATGATCGGCCGGGTGATTATAGTCCTGAGAAGGACTGTTTGTGACGACACTGTCTTTGACGACGCTTCGACAACTGTTAACCACAGAGTAAATCAGGGAAGCCCAAAAAAAAAAAC
Organism: Siderastrea radians; assembly: GCA_964017195.1. Lineage (NCBI taxonomy): Eukaryota > Metazoa > Cnidaria > Anthozoa > Scleractinia > Rhizangiidae > Siderastrea > Siderastrea radians. The sequence continues at coordinate 5,043,225 of OZ024899.1, read as the reverse complement.
TGGAGAATCCGGGTATCGATCCCGATACCTCCCGCATGCAAAGCGGCGCTCTCCCATTTGAGCTAATCCCCCGACTTCAGTCGGTGGAATATTGGAGTTTAAACTTCCGACGTTGTAAAGTCACTAAGTAACAACTTAATTTGAGTCTCAGAGGGTCATGTATTCGAAGAACAGTCACTAGTGGCGTATTTTCCATATCCTCGTTAGTGAGGATATCGATGACGTCATTCCCACTCTTACTTGCTGTATGTCCAAAAATACTCATGTCCATATAATAAAAATAAAATTACACGGTGGCTTGAAGATATGAATTTCATTTTCTCGTGGTAAGAAACAATATTCCACTCACTCGCTTCCCTCGTTCGCAAAATATTGCTTTTACCACTCGAAAATAAAATCCATATCTTCGCGCCGCCGTTCCTCTATCTAGATATGGAAAATACAGTTTTGCGAATCAGAACCTTAACCTACTCGATCCTCAGAGTGGCAAATTTTCAGGTTGCGAATAGCACAATTAAACGAGGAAAACGAATTAACTCAATAGTGCCAGGATGGAGGCGAACTTATTACAAGGATAAGAAAGAAAAGGGGAATGTAACAAATTAAACAAGAAAACACTATAAATGTTGACTTGCGAAAGGGAAAGCAGTGAAATTGAAGCAAACATTCCTAGGACGCATGATTCTGGGTGAGCTGACAGAACGAAAAACGGTCCGACAGGACAAAATTCTGTTGCAACGGCGGGGTTTCGGAATCGGGCCGAATTTCATTTTCATGAAGCTTCTTCTTCCCTTATACCCCACCGAGTGGGGTGTAGGGGGAGGATCAGCTCTCAAAACACCCGCGCGTTTCGCACTCTGACAATGTCGGGTGTCGGGCGGACAAATCGCACCAACAAATCGTAGCGTGCTTAGGTGTTCGCGGAAACGGTCGCCTGTTGCATAACATGCACGCCTATTGCATGACATGTACTTTATGCAAAAATATATACATTGCTGAAACAGGGATGAGACTAGGCGACCGTTTCCGCGAACACCTACGAGACGATGAAAGAAATGACGAGGACGAATCCAGAACCAGTCGCCCAACATTTCAATCTCCCTAATCATTCTAGCCAACACATGACGATCTGTGGCCTTTCCCTACAACAAGGTAATGCGGAAAGCCGTAAAAATCTAGAAAAAAAATTCTTTTTTCAAATCGGCACACTTAATCCATACGGTATCAACGAATGCTTTTCATTCAACTAATTTATTCTTGTTTTTCATGTTGCCATGTTCTATCAATAGCGAACCCACAATTCCTTGATTCCCTCTGACAAAGGGCTAACGGTCGCAACGTCAGCTTTCAATGTCCTTAAGGTAGCCAATATACCTTATCAACTCAGTTGATAAATTCAAAATTTTGTCGTTCATGTCCCAACCGACGCAGCACCACAGTTCCTTAAAAAACTAGCCCCCCTTGTTTGTTAAAATAAAGCACGAATTAGTCAAAAAAAGCCGTCATGTGCGTAAGTCGAGATGTTGTAAAAGCCTCCTTGCATATTTCTTAAAAATCCCAAGCCGTCAGAGTTATAGTTTTTAAGTTTTTTTTTTCTTTCGACGTTCCAGGAAGTTTTAAAAGTTGGGGAGTTTTCCCCCGTAGACTGCTCCTTAAGAGGCTCTGACTGTAAATATCGAGAATCGGCGGACAAGCTCAAGAAATTGAAAATCCTGATAACTTGCCAGAAGAACACTTTTGGGGAGCTATCTTCGAAAATATTACTTAAACCTTCTGGAATTCTATTGTTTTCGGGAAATTCGGAAAAACGGTTTTGCTTAATTTATTACGCAATAATCAGGCTTAAAATTAAAGAAATTGAAAGCGCTTGCTTTTGAACAATTTGCAACGCCAGAAAACAATTTTAATTTTAAATGATAGCAATACTCTTCTACTTTCTATCAATAGGAATTGCATGGAGTTTTGCTTTATTTCTGTGGTTTGGTGGTTCTTTGAAACAAAGCCATTTTGCGCACTTCGGAAAAAGGCAAAAATTGGTAAACTTTAGAGGCTTAAAATGGGTCTTGGTATGTCTAATATCGAATTGAAATAATCACTGTGATAAAGTTTGGCCCTACTTCCATTATAATATGAAATAAAAAATCTGGGCAATTCAGGCTCGCGCTGACAAAAACACAAAATCGCGAACCAGTGTTGCCAAAAATTGAACAATGAAATGAATGAAATGAAAAGTAGTAGTTTGGGTGAGCTAAATTTAGAGGATTTTATTTACTGAAGACACACAAAGAATGAACTAAAACATTCCTTCAATCTATTCTTGCATTGTTTTGGGCTTATACTATTTCTACGTAAAACTAAAGAGAAGGAGAAAAAGTTTTAAAAGTTCTACACAGCTGTTGCGTGACCTGAGTCACGTGAATATTTTTTGTCAATTTGTCAACCTACTTATGGCAGTTTTTAAATGCGGTCTCTAACATTGGCCGCTGTTTTATCCATGGCTAGTTCTCCAGCGAATACCGTACGCATCCCTGTGTTTGGGGCATACTGTCATGTGCAGCTGATATTCCACTGGGACGAAAATTGCGACAGGCAAGTCTAGAATTAGTTTCGTACACACATGACACCTTTCTCTTCGAGAGAAGAAAACTGCAAAATATAGTATGTTGTTGTGTACGTGATACGATCGCTCTTTTCAAACGGCTACTAAGATTTTGGGCGACTTTTTGAAATGACACTATTTTGGCCAGGAGCAAAAGTGCATCATCATTATTATGATTTATACGCATTTGTCAAAAATTGTACTGTACCTATCGATATTATTACACTTGTATAAATATGTTTAAAAAAACGCAAACCACGGACGTTCTGGCAGCGGGATCGGTATTTACGAGTTCTAAATGCTGCTGTACATCTAAGAGATATTAATACACAGCTTGTTTGGTTTTACTTTGCAAGATCGTTGAGAACTTTTTCACGGTTTTAGAGGATAAGATTTTCATTGAAGAATATTTTCACGTTTGCATGAACGTGCAGTGATCGGTTGCGTGACTGGATTATTTTGAGTGATACTTTTGTGTTCCTTACTTTACACAGCCAAACTGAGCTCTCAATTTATTCGCATACGTCAACTTTAATGATTTGTAAAAGGAACCGTTTGGATTTTCGAGAACAATAGTTTTTTCCCCCCCAAAAAACTGCAAATAACAAAGAAAGGCCATTGGTGCTGCAGAGTATAGACATCTGACAAAAAATGATAACCCACTGCACTCTAATTTCACCAACAATTTTCCAAATTTGTTCGTAGTTCTTCAGAAAGACAAATGAAGATATCAGCGAATGCATCATCTAGTAGAAAGACCATCCGAAAATAGTTACAGTGAACGATTTGTCATATTTCAAGTCGTCCTTCAATTACAGTTTTTTTTTCTATTATCCAAATTATGCACATTTTGGCAACACTGGTTCGCGAATTTGTGTTTTTGTCAGCGCGAGCCTGAACTGCCCAGATTTTTTATCTCATATTGTAATAGAAATAGGGTCAAACCTTATCACAGTGTTTATTTCAATTCGATATTAGACATACCAAGACCCATTTTAAGCCTCTAAAGTTTACCAATTTTTGCCTTTTTCCGAAGTGCGCAAAATGGCTTTGTTTCAAAGAACCACCAAACCACAGAAATAAAGCAAAACTCCATGCAATTCCTATTGATAGAAAGTAGAAGAGTATTGCTATCATTTAAAATTAAAATTGTTTTCTGGAGTTGCAAATCATTTAAAAGCAAGTGCTTTCAATTTCTTTAATTTTAAGCCTGATTATTGCGTAATAAATTAAGCAAAACCGTTTTTCCGAATTTCCCGAAAACAATAGAATTCCAGAAGGTTTAAGTAATATTGTCGAAGATAGCTCCCCAAAAGTGTTCTTCTGGCAAGTTATCAGGATTTTCAATTTTTTGAGCTTGTCCGCCGATTCTCGATATTTACAGTCAGAGCCTCTTAACCACACCACACCGCACCAATCTGTGAGGACATCCACAGCACGCTTCAAAACAAAAACCGGCCGAGAAATGGTTATAAGCCAATGAATTTTTTTTATTGACCCATTCATAGCCCCGACACTTTGTTAGTGCATAGGCTTAATAAACAATTGTGGTATTAGACAAAAACAATAAGTCCACTTTCAGTAGTTATTGACTTTCTCTGAACAAGGAATTTTTTATTTATTTATTTTTTTGCTTTTAGTCTATTGATCTGCAATTCTCCTGCATACTACAATCCAGTTTTTTTTAACCGACATTACTGAACCAAACTGGATCTAGTTTCATTTAATTAGTCAGTATCTAGCCTTTTAGTAACACTATTGTCCTTGTTATAGGTTGAACATAAAAAAATTTCAGAAAAACTTACATGCATTTTCTTGGGGGGGGGGGGGGGGGGGGGGTTACATGGGGAGTTTCAGTCTGGCCTGAAATTTCGGCCTACGCACAGGGCTGGAATTTAGCCGGGGCAAATTGATATTAAAAATTGGGCGGAAAATGTCTCAGGAAAGCGTTTTACCTGCACAACTCAAGCGGTGTCCGTGCCCAAGTGCCCAAGTGAAAATTTTATGCGATTATGTGGGGTTTTTTAGCCTGTTTGACCAGGCTGAAAGTCAGCCCGGGTTGAAACTCTCCTCATGTAGTTGCAACCGTCTTTGTAAGGGCCCAATTACACGGCGAATTTCACCTCGGGCTGAAATTTTGGACCACCCACCGGCCTGAAATTTTGTTGCGACTACACGGCGAATTTCAGTCCTAGCGCAATGTTTAAATTTGGGTGGGAAAATTCCCAGGAAAGCGTTTTACATGCTTTTTTTGTGCACAACTTAAGCGGTGCGCATGCCCAAGTTCATATTTCAGCCCGGGCTGAGATTTGAGTGCGATTACAAGAGGTTTTTCAGCCCGTTTGACCGGGCTGAAACTCTCTTTATGTAATCGCAAACGTCTTTTCAAAAATATTTGTTCAGGAAGCCGAGCTGAAATCTTACCCGTCTGACCGGGCTGAAATTCGTCATGTAATCGGGCCCTCTACAGCGCAAGCCAGTTGCGTAATGTTTTAAGGCCAAATTGGGCGAAAAACTGCAAACCAACCGAAGACCAAAAAGCAACGAAGACTAATTAAAAAGTGAGATAAGAAAAGAAATGACAGTTCATTGAGATGAAACCGAGTTAAGCTACAAAACCTGCAAAGTGCTGGAAAAGACAATCAAGGGGATGCCCACAGGGTTCGTCCTTTGGTCCTTTATTATAAAACATCTTTCAGATTGATCTTCCATCATATGTAGTGTCATATAATATTTTCTTCTATCCAGACGACCACCAAATATACACAACCGGAGAATCGGTCAAGAAAGCCGCTGAAGAACTAAAGAGTGAAACAGAGAGGGTCACGCGGTGGTATATAGTGAGTCTCCTAAAGGCCAACCCCGGCGAATATCAGACTATCGCCATCGGTACAAGGTCCTCTAAAAAGGAGCTAGCAGATGAATTATTGCTTCAAATTGACAATCAAGTAGTAAAATCCTCGGATAAACTCACAATTCTTCGAGTGACCATCGATGATAAGCTAACATTCAGTCAACAAACAAAAGATATCAGCAAAAGAGCTAGTCAAAAAGTAGGAGTGCTACTGAGGTTACGTAAACTCATACCCTGCTCCGCTAAACTGCAGCTTTATAAATCCGCTGTTCTACCTCATCTGCAGTACTGTGACTTGTATGGCACTTCTGCAAATCTTCCGACAAGCGCAAACTTGAGCGAATTCAAGAACGTGCATTGAGAGCAGTTTTTAAATCAAAGACTGGGTCCTATAGTGATCTCTAAAGAAGAGCCTGCCTACCTACTCTGTATCAAAGAAGATTACAAAAGATAGCTCCTTTGATCTTTTAAGTTAAAAACGACCTAGTACTGCACTACATATCAGAACTATTCCACACAATTCCTAAAGGATATAACCTCAGAAATGCTGGCGTCAACATCCCTAGTTGCGGTTAACACTCACTGCGTTTTTTGGGACCCCTCCTATGGGGAAAGTTAAACCCTGCCGACCGTCAGAGATCGAGCCTGAATACTTTCAAACAAAGTATCAACAAGAAAGACCTAACACTTCTTATAGACGAGTGAAAGAAATGTGACTTTTGTTCTTATATTTTTTCAATCTACTTACTAGTTAGCTTACACTAGTCCTCTCTTCCACAGAACTATATTGTAATTTCTCGTTTTATGGTACCTTACCTTTTATCTATCTATATATGTAAATATTCATTTTTTTTTACCTTTTGTCTTACTTTCCTTATTTTCTAGTACTTCATTAGTGTCCCCAATTAGTTTCTTAAAAGCTAAACACTTTGATACTATAAAAATAAAGTTTATTACTTCTACTACTGAATGGAGAGAGAAACAATCCACTGTTCTTAGATGAAGGATATTACAAACATAACAATTCACTGATCAAATCGTAGATTAAAGTCGGCTTTCTGAAAGATTCGTTGTTTTGTAACAAATAATGCTTACATAGAAACTTCGGCTGTGAGTTTAGTTTAAAAAATGCCTAATGAGCTATTATTTTTGGCGCTCTGGACTTGTCCAGTCCCTACCATCCTGTTGTTTCTTAGTCAAGAAATTGTCTCTCTCCCGAACCAGGTGTATAAAAGGGAACCGGCGACATACTGTTCAGCGTAATGCTTCGACGGACTAGCTTCCAGAGGAGAGTAGCGATACTCTTAATTGCTTCATGCTAAAGAAACCGGGTTAATGGACCTCCTTGGCTCGCGTGCTACTTTACCTATCGAACCCTAAGATCATATATGGAACCGTCTCGTAATTAATAGGGTAAATAATAAAGGTTCGATAAATGGTTTATTAAGAATGGTATATTCTCCACTCCATGTATACCTAAAAATCTCGGTTTAACTAGCCGCCTCCCCCCGGTTATAAGGTTATAGGGCCCTCTACCTATTTGCAGCCATCGTGGCGCTGGGAAAGCTTCTTTTCTAAGGAATAGGATCTATATTGTGCGGTTATCTCTCGCTGACGAATGTTATGAATCACAAAGGCTCCATCCATCCCTGCCCGTTCCAAAAACATATAGTATTTAAAGGTTTGTACCTATTCTGTAGATATCAAGGCCACATTGATTATATAGGTATCCTGTTGCTGAAAAATAGTGACCCGCTTAGGATCTAAAGGGTTAAGAAAATGTATATTACGATCATAGGCCCCCCTCCCCTGGAAATACGCCCCCTCCATTTTATCTTTTTTTTTTCCTTTTAACGTAAGTACTGATAATTTCCATTTAATTGAGCCTAAAGACGCGAGTAAATGGCAAACGTATCGAATAGCAACATATGTTAGTTAATTTATTTATTGTCTGATTATTCCAAAACAATTATTTTCTACCGCTTATAAGCCCTCCCGGTTATAAGCTCCCCCGTTTATAAGTCCACCCAATACCCCTTATGGTTTTGTCCAAGTTCAGGGCTTATAAGCGGGATGTATTTGTAATACTCGCTTAAGAGATAGGAAACGGCCAATTTTTCTGAATTAATTAGTCCATATTCTGGAACCAGCTCTTTTATGGCTAACGCCAGACGTACAGAAACACAAAAGGTAATTGAATATGAACCAGAAATGCCACTAACGGTTTACTGAAGTACATGTAGTTTTAAATTATTCCAAAGTCCTATCGGACTTGTATCCACTTTTCCTCTCTTTCCAAGTTGTGAAGTGATATCCGTCTAGACATAAGTTCACCCAGAGCGTGTTAGACGTTTGTAAGAACGAATAATGCACGAAAAGGATTTGTGTCACTTACAAAATTTTTGGCTTGGTCAAAAAATGGAAAGACTCTGGTGTGGTCAACGTATTTAATGAAAGCACGAATATTGACTAAAAAGAAAATGGAGAAAAACATTTGGTCTGTGCGAGGGTCGAACTCACGACCTTGGCGTTATCACCACCGCGCTCTACCGACTGAGCTAACGGACCACGTACACAAAACTAATGAACTAATGAACAAAATGTAAATTTATATTGAACAAAAGTCAATAGTCTCCTGTAGTCTACAAAGAAATATTTTCTATAATCGTGGTATTGCTTTTCTTGTCATATGAAGAACTGTTATAAGCGATAAAAATGTTAAAAGACCCTCGCCGTACGTGTATAACAGGATAAGATGATTGTTCGTTTTGGCTTTAAGGAATTAACGTAATTGGCACTGCTCTCCTGCTTGTTGCTACTTTCTCCCAGAAACTATTAATTCATATCAGTGTGCATATTCTCCCCACTGGCCTCGATATAGATTAATATGAGTAAAGTTGGAAGAATTTGGTTTGCCTTTTTACGGCTTTCCGTGTTGCCCTTATGTTGGGAAAGGCCGCTGAAAAACTGAAAAAACTGAAAAGACGTAGTTAACCTTGGGTCTTACATCTCTGATCGCATTCCGGAAGAATCAACCAACTGCCAACCATCTGGTCGTAAATTTACTGAAATTACGCAGCTGCCAGTGCTCATATTTTCACAAATTTATTATAATTTTGAAATAATTTAATTCAACAAAAAATAGGATAAAAAATTGTGAGAGCCGCAGTTCAATTAACTGTCAGTAAGGTGAGATGTGCAGAGAACTCGGTACATGTACGAAATAACCTGGTTTCTAAAGCGACTAGACAAGAATTATATAGTTATTACTCCCGCGTGTAAAAGTGTTTGTACTCTCCCCCGAAGTTTTATTTACCCAATGTTCATTTCAATTTAACAGGCCAATCGATCAAAGCTAACGGCAACACGTTTTTAGTGTTAATCAGGGAAGGAAAAGGATACAAAATTGGAGGATCCGGGTATCGATCCCGGTATCTCCTGCATGCAAAGCGGGTGCTCTACTATTTGAGGTAATCCCCCGACTTCTGTGGATCCCGTCAAACTTTGAGTTTAAACCATTAACTCCCAACCTTTCTTTTTTAGAAAAAAACAACCGCCACTTCAAGACAGAAATGCTGTAATTTAGCTCCTGAGTAGGTGTCCATATCCCGGCCTAAACATCTTTCTCTGCAGCAGGCATGGAAACTAAAGTCTTTCTTCCATTTCTGCGGTTGTTTGAAAAATTGATTTTGATTTATTAGCATGCAGACTTCTTTCAAGGTTTAAGCGCTCAACTATATTTTTCGTTAAGTCTGTAGTCCGTTTTAAAATAGTCTTTCATTAAATTAGAAAAGATTTCACCTAAACTTTCAGGAAAGAGTGTTAGAGGTCCGATTTTATTGTACACTTTACTGGCGACAACATTTTCAGCCTCGCTTAGAGAATAATAAATAAGAAGTATAGCACCATTACTAGAGCACTGACTAGTGCTCTCAATCCAAGCTTTAGGTTTACCATTAAAAAATGTCATTCAAAGATTCTTAAGTGAGAACCACCTCATATAAATTAACCTAAAGAATGTCAAATATCCGGCAGATGACACATTTAACGAAATAACACGAAACCACACGGGCAAAAAACCAAGCCGACAAAACAAGATGGCAACCTAAACTCATTTGTTTCTCTTTTAACGACAAAGCAAAGCTTATGAAATATGCCACCTGTAAATTTCATCGTGTTTCTTTGAACCGATTGGTCGGAAATAGAAAAGAATTTGGTCGCAGAAGTTACTGAAAATGTCTCATAGTGATGAGCGCGTGGTGAGGTTTTATCTAGCTGCTGAGGCGGAATTTTTTTCGACTCTGAGGTGAATGTAATTCTCAATTTAGAAGCGTTTTAAACTCTTACCTTTACGTGCAGAACGAAATTTCCAGGACTGTAAACACATATCGGTATAGGTTCTAAAGGTTACCACGGACGCTTTTCTTCGAAACACGCGAAACGCACAAATATTTGTTTCACGAAAAAGAGAGAAGTGAATCTTTGACGGCATAATTGCACTTTATGACAGATAGCGCGCGCATCCGCGCGCATAGATTGTTAGGACTCGTTCCCAGGTTTATTGCTTATAAATCAACTGTTTGGTGTGTAGTTTCGTGTTGGTCTCCTGTACGAGGTCATCGTGGATGTGGTCTGGAAACGTCATATTTTGAGGATATGGTTAAAAAGAAAGCTTAAAGTTATAAAATGACTCTGACATCATAAAATGCGATGTAATCAGAAGAGAACGATTTTTATTAGCAACATCGGTTTAGGGCTCAGATCAATAGGTCTTTGAATTTGTTTCAATTTGACTTAATTCTCGATGGTAAATATGGGACAAAGTAAAACCAAATTTCAAAAGAACATTTTGAAAAGGCTTATTACCTTTAATAGGGACATTTATAAGCGTGATAAGAGAATTTGCTGATTATTCTTCAATAGCTCAAAAGCAAAGAAATGTCGACAGTCAAGGGCCAGTTATTCAAGGAGCCTTGGAACCGTTTCTTTTGTTTTGTGTTTTAGTTCTTGGAGTGCATCTAAAAATTTGCTTAGAAGACACAATTCTATTCCATGATACTACGCCATCTTTTCAACATATGACCAATGATTGTTTCTTCGTTGGTTTCATAGCAACAGCTGCTACCATAGCAGCGGTAACGGAGTGATATTCCCATAGTTGAAATAATGTCGATCACTTCAAAATGCATTCAGACACTTAATGGCAAAACTTGAAGGGTCTATACTCCCGAACTTACACAACTTTTATAAAAGACGAGAGAAACATCTGTAACACCTTTTTCAGGTAATCTTGAATCATTTCTTACGGGTTGATTTTAGTCATTCATGCACACATTTTTCTTCATTTTATGAAGAAAAATAAGAACTTAACATAAATTTAGGGAATCTTGTGAAAAATATAGTTCATAACTCCCTTGTAGGACGACTTTGTAACCTCACCACAATCCATTCGGACATCCAAGGATGCTTAAAAACCAAAAAATAAAAACGGTCGAAAAATGTTCATAAACCAGGCTTTACTTTAATTGATCCATTTACAGCCTTGCACAGTATTAGTGCATAGGTTCCCCCCCCCCCTCCCACTAGCACACACAACAAGGTCGCTTCTGCTTCTTCTTCTTCTAGGCTTATTGAACAATACTGGTAAAGATGAAATTATGAATATATGAAATTCATATATTTGAATTATCTTTTATCTTAATACAATAAAAACAATCAGGCAATATTTCACTTGATATTGACTTTCTCTGGACAAAGAATTTCTTTTTTTCTGCCTTCTAGTCTGTTGAACTGTGACTCACTTGCATACTACAATGTTCTTTTTTAACCTACGTTACTAAGAAAACCACACTGGATCTAGTTTAATTTAGTCAGTCAGTATCTAGTCTATTAGCAACAAAGTTGTCCTTGTTATAGGTTGCAAATATAAAATTTCAGAAAAGCTGCCATGCATTTTCTTAGGGGGCGATTACATGGCGAATTTCAGTCTGTGCTGAAATTTCGTTCCGCCCACCGGGCTGAAATTTAGCGTCGACAAAATGTTTAAAATTGGTCCGGAACTTTCTCAGGAGAGCATTTTGCATACACAGCTCAAGCGGTGTGCATAAGTGAAAGTTTAGTGCCAATATAAGAGGTTTTTCAGCCCGTTTAACCGGGATGAACGGGCTGAAAGTCAGCCGGGTCGAAACTCTTTCCATGTAACTGCAAATGTCTTTTTAATATGATTTATCTAGGATCTCAGCCTGGCTGACCGGGCGATAATTCGCCACGTAATCGGGCCCTGTACAGTGCATGCTAGTTGTCTAATGTTTTAATGCCAACAAATGCGCACCAACTAAAGAACGAAAGGCAGCAAGGACTAATTAAAAAGCAAGATATGAAAAGAAATGACAGTTCATTGAGACGAAATCACTGAATGGATGGAGAAACAATCCTTTGTTCTTAGATGAAGGATGTTACAAACACAAAAATTCACACGCTCAAATCGTAGATTAAGGTCGGCCTTCTGAAAGTTTTGTTGTTTTGTAACAAATGATTTAAACATTTAAGCTTCGGCTGCGACTCATCAAAACAGTAAATTTTGCACCAAAATCGTGCTGATCAATATTTTTTAGTTTTACCTCGGGCGTTTTATAATGGTGACGGACAGACAGATATTTTTATTTATATAGCAGTTTCCAAACTTGTTTCCAAGAAAACCACATTTAACACGTAAAAACGCAACAATATTGATTCATTAATTCTATACATGTGTGTGTAACAGTCAAAAAGGTTTTTTTCTAGTTTAAAAAATGCCTAATGAGTTATTACTTTTTGGCGCTTTGGACTTGTCCAGTCCCTACCATCCTGTTGTTTCCTTAGTCAAGAAATTGTCTCTCGCCCGAACCAGGTGTATAAAAGGGAACCGGCGACATACTGTTTGGGGCAATCCTTCGACGGACTAGCTTCCCATCCAGAGGGGAGTAGCGATACTCTTAATAGCTTCATGCTAAAGAAACCGGGTTAATGGACCTCTCTGGCTCCCGTGCAACTTAACCTATCTAAACCCTAAGATCCTATATGGAACCGTCTCTTAATAGAGTAGATAATAAAGGTCCGATAAGTGGTTTCTTAACAATGATATATTATCCACTCCATGTATACCTAAAAATCTCGGTTTAACTAGCCCCCTCCCCCCCCGTTGTAAGGTTATAGGGCCCTCTACCTATTAGCGGTCATCGTGGCGGACGGAAAGCTTTTTTTCTGCGGAATAGCATCTAAACTGTACGGTTATCTCTAGCTGACCAATGTTATGAATCAAAAAGGTTCCGGTAGGACAGAATACTCGGAGTTTAAAGCAGCAGAGGAGAAAAGGGGACGAAAGTGCACGGTGGTTTATGTTCGTGACATGAAGAAGAGTACGTAATTGATAATCGTTTCTTGTGCAGCTGTTCGTTTTGTCGGATCGGCATGGAATCAACACTTCTCATCGACAACAGATTAAAGAATCCCAAGCCGTTCTGAAAATATATAATTTTAAAGGTTTGTACCTATTCTGTAGATATGAAGACCATATTGATCATATAGGTATCCTGTTACTGAAAAATAGTGACCCGCTTAGGATCTAAAGGGTTTACAAAAGTTATATTCCGATCATAGGCCCCCCTGCGCTGGATATACGCCCCCTCCATTTTATCCTTGTCTTTTTTTGTTCAACGTAAGTACTTCTAATTCCCAATTTATTGAGTCTAAAGACGCGAGTAAATGGAAAACATATTTGAATAGTACTATATCTTAGTTAATTTATTTATTGTCTGCTTATTTCCAAACAATTCTTTTGTAATGCTTATAAGCCCTCCCGGATATAAGCTCCCCCGTTTATAAGTCCACCCAATACCCCTCATGGTTTTGTCTAAGTTCAGGGTTTACAAGCGGGATGTATTCCTAATACTTGCTTAAGAGATAGGAAACGGCCAATTTTTCTGAATTAATTAGTCCATACTCTGGAACCAGCTGTTCTATGGCTAACGCCAGAGGTAGAGAAACACAAAAAGTAATTGAATATGAACCAGAGATTCAACAAAAAATAGGATAAAAAATTGTGAGAGCCGCAGTTCAATTAACTGTCAGTAAGGTGAGATGTGCAGAGAGCTCGGAACATGTACGAAATAACCTGGTTTCGAAAGCGACTAGAGAAGAATTATATAGCTATTACTCCCGCGTGTAAAAATATTTGTACCCTCCCCCGAATTTCATTTACCCATGTTCATTTGAATTTAACAGGCCAATCGATTAAAGCTAACGGCAGATCGTTTTTAGTGTTAATCAGGGAAGGAAAAGGAGACAAAATTGGAAAATCCGGGTTTCGATCCCGGTACCTCCCGCATGCAAAGCGGGCGCTGTACCATTTGAGATAATCCCCCGACTTCTGTGGATCCCGTCAAACTTTGAGTTTAAACCATTAACTCCCAACCTTTTTTTTTTTAGAAAAAAAAAAAACTGCCACTTCAAGACGAAAACGCTGTAATTTGGCTTCTGAGTAGTGTTTATATCCTGGTCTAAACATCTATAACTTTCACTGCAGCATGGAAACTAAACTTATCTTCCATTTCCGAGGTTGTTTGAAAATTTGATTTCGGGCATGCAGACAACTGACATAACACGACGTCTTTCCGGGTTTACGCGCTCAACACATATTTTTTGTTGAGTTTGTAGGCCATTTTGAAATAGTCTTTCATTGAGTTAGAAAAGATTTCACCTAAACTTTGAGGAAAGAGTGTCAGAGGTCCGATTTTACTGTACGCCTTACTGGCGACAAAATCTTGGTATTGTGCGCGGGCGCACATATCATTTACTCTTCCATGGTTGGCATGGTTGGCAACTTGTTTGATTAATCTATGTATCTAGCTAAGTAGGACTTAGAAGTTGAGAGTTGAGCACAAATTAAACTTGAAAAAAAAAAGAAGTGAAAGGACTGATGTAGGAGAAGGCAATCAAGCAAGCGAGTTCCCCGGTGAAAGTTCTTTCACAAATTATTGGTGGTCGAACCCGGTTCATCCCGAGGACTGCTCCCTACTGGGGTTTGGAGCAGTAATTTTTTGTTAGTCCACGACCGCACCTAGGATTGTCATCCATGTACATCCCAAAAAGGCGTTTTGGACTACAAACACCTTGAGCGCCCGTTTTCAAATCTAGACAAGGGGACGAACACAAGAAACCATAAACTCAGCAGTTTGTACTGTGTAATTTGAATCGACTTCGTAGCCGTGGCTGTGTAGCCACAGTCGTCCAAGTTGAGGAGCTCACGGTCATTCCAGATACGAGGATTCGAGAAGCTAACAAACATTCCAGGCAGTGAAACATTTGACTCAAGATAGCAAGACACAGGAGGAGCGTGTTAGACGTTTGTACGAGTCAATAGTGCACGAAAGGGATTCGTGTCATTGAGAAAATTCTCCGCCTGGTTAAAAAAATGGAAAGACACACGTCCGGTTAACGTATTGAATGAAAGCACTAATGTTGACTACAAAAAAAAAATGGAGAAAAATAGTTGGTCCGTGCTCACGACCTTGGTGTTATCAGCACCACGCTCTGCCGACTGAGCTAAAAGACCACATACACAAACCCGATGAACAAAATATGAACTTGTATTTAACAAAAGTCAAAGGTCTCCTGTAAGCTACAAAATGATATTTTCTGTAATCGCTATATCGCTATTCTTGTCATATGAAGAATTGTCATGAACGATAAACGTGTTAAAAAAAAAAACTCTCGCCATTCGTGTATAACAAGACAAAATGACTGTTCGTTTTGGCTTTAGAGAATTAACGCAATTGTCAATGCTCTCATTTTTGTTGCTACTTTCTCCCAGAAGCCATTCAAGCCCTGAATATCAATGTGCACATTTTCCTCGCTGGTCTCTATAAATATTACTATGAGAAAAACTTCGAGCTCAATCCATTTACTCCCGCCTTTTTTGTTTAGAGAAACCGCCACTTCAACGCGAAAACGCTGTACTTTGGCTTCTGAGTAGTGTTTATATCCTGGTCTAAACATCTATAACTTTCACTGCAGCATGGAAACTAAACTTATCTTCCATTTCCGAGGTTGTTTGAAAATTTGATTTCGGGCATGCAGACAACTGACATAACACGACGTCTTTCCGGGTTTACGCGCTCAACACATATTTTTTGTTGAGTTTGTAGGCCATTTTGAAATAGTTTTTCATTGAATTAGAAAAGATTTCACCTAAACTTTAAGGAAAGAGTGTCAGAGGTCCGATTTTATTGTACGCCTTACTGGCGACAAAATTACAGCCTCCCTTCGAGAATAATGAACACAAAGAATAGCATCATTACTAGAGCATTGACCAGTGCTCCCAATCAAACAATCACGATCCACGCCTTAGGTTTAACATTTAAAAATGTCATTCAAAGATTCTGAAGTGACAACACATCATATACATTAACATAAAAAATGATATGTGGTCTTTCTAGAGGGAGAAATTTAAGCTTTACCGATATTCAACTATGTTTGATTTACGTCTTCACCAACCGACGACGAAACACACGGGCGTAAAACCAAGCCGACAAGACAAGATAGCAACCGACGCTCATTGGTTTCTCTTTTAACGACGAAGCAAAGCTTGTGAAATATGCCATCCATTTTGACCTTGAAGAGAGAATTTCATCGTGTTACCTTGCATCCTATTGGCCAGTGTTGGCCGGAAATAGCAAAAGATTGGTAGCAAAAGTTACTGAGAATGTTTGAGAGTGAGGAGCGAGTGGCGAGGTTTTGTTTAGCTGCTGAAGCGGAGTTTTCTTTCGACTTTGAGGAGGATACAATTCTCCCAGTGAAAGCCCTTTTATCTTTTATCTCTTACCTTCACTAGACTCCGAGTAGTCTCTAATTTTGGCGATCGCGATTGTGGGGCGGGCGAAATACACACACGCGCGGTTTGTGGTTTCTCGATGGTCTCCTGTATGAAGTCATCGTGGGTGTGGTCTGAAAACGTCACTTTTGGGGTTATGGTTGAAAAGAACGCTCAAACGTATAAAATGAACGTGACGTCGCAAAAAAAAACGATAAAATCACACAATGACGACTTTTCTTAGCAACATCGATAGTAACGATTCCGGACTTAGCTTAAAAAGCGATTAAATTTGTTTCCATTTGACTTTCTATAATATGCTGAATTCTATGCGCATTTTTGTCAGTTCTTAGCTATGATTTATTTGAGAACAGACGCATTGATGTGTAAATGTAAATGTGAAACTTTATTTACACACGGAAAATCATCAGTTCAGCTAAAAAAAATAAACATGCTTTACAACTGTTTTACAAGATTATCGCGTGGGAATCCAATAGAGCTAACTTCCTTTAATTCTTGGGGCAAATTATTCCATAGGCAAGCCCCGCTATAACCTGAAAAACTTTGTTTAGATAATTGGTATGCGGCTTGAGCAGAGGAAATTTTCCCTCTAGATTTCTCAAATTATATTCCGCGTGGCTTCGAGTAAAAAGACGTTGTAAGTGTTCTGGGGCAAGTTTACGCATTGTCTTGTACACAACCAGAGCTTTCTGTTTTTTGGCGAAGAATAGACAGCTTCTCTCACTTGAGTTTATTCAGAAGGAGGCTCAGCTACTCAAACAATCCCAAACAGGACTGCAATAATCGAAGTGTGGTAATATTAACGCGTTATAGATTTGTATCGCAGTACTTGAAGAGACAAAGGGCCGCGCACGTTTTAAGGCGCTAATAGCTAAACAGACTTTCCTGGATATTTCGTCAACGTGTTTAGACCAGGAGAGTCGATCATCGATCAGCTCTCCTGATCATTCCTCTAACTATTTCCACATCAATCTCATCACATCGAGCATTTAATCTCTGTCTTGACCGTCATCAGTGCCTACATCTTGTGTTTTTATTATATAAAACAAATAGATTCGATGAAATCAGTTACACACTCGCCTACCGGCTTGTGTGCCATGTTTTTTTCTTACCTCATTTTGACGTCATCTGTGATCTATTACTGAGCAAACGGAAGGCAAATCTATTTGTTAAAGTTTCAGTCGTAAGTATGGGACAAAGTAAAAGCAAATTTCAAAAGAACGCGTTGAAAAGCTTATTACCGTCAATAGGGACATTTATTAGAGAGAAAATGATTCAAATTTTCTCCGAGACGCTACTTAGTGCTCTACCAGAGCTAGACACATCGTCCACGCAAAGTTGCTGTATATGTCTACGTCAGACAACAGTGGCAGTGGTACGAGCTAGGGAAGGCGTTCAGGGATTCGTGTAGCTCTCTTGTTGAGAGAGACGAGGCCCACGGAGCTGAAGAAAAAAAGGAGACATTTTTCTTCCGCCTTTGTCCGTTTGCTTTTACTCCGATTTATACTTAATTGCTTTGGTAGTGATATAGACACTTACAGGGGGTTATGATTTTCAAACTTAACTAGAACACCTTTTTCTTTCAAGTTACTAAATAAGCATTGGAGTTATGAGGGTAACAGAGGTTGTATCCAAAACGATAGCCCGGAAAAAAAAAATCAGGCTCGAATTGTGACCTTCCAATTGCTGGTGATCGAAGCTGACTTGATGGCTTTGTTGCTGGAACACTGCACGGGTAACTGGAGGGTCATGGGTACCTTGTTTTCTTTTAAGGGGAGGGGGGGGTCAATTCCTTTCCTCTTTCTCTTTGTTTAGTTGCTTAAGTTGTTTTCATAAATGTGATGTTGTTCCACGAATTCAATCTTTCATCCATACTTCATATGTGTGAACTTGTTGTCATGCATCTTTTAATTAAAAGGGGAGCTAAATCGCTCTTTCTGCACTGTGACTGCAGCTGAAGTATACTCAAGCTGTTTGTTGAAACAAATAAACAAACAAACAAACAAACAACAGAGACTGTCCATAGCCTAGGGGCCCTGAGGTTAATGTATGCCTCTTTTTGAAGTTTGAAATTATTTGTAAAGGACATTGGGCGGCATTTGGCCATGGATCTTCCAAATCTATATGCATGCTGCAGTTCAAAATTGTCAAAAGGATTTGAACGGATGGGCTTACTCAAACGTCCTGGAAATATTAGATATTTATGAAGAATTACCAAGCCAATTAGGAAAGTATTTTGTTTTTCTTCATTCGACGAGTTTTCCGAGTTCGTGTGGAACATGCCTTCCATAAAATGGCTATATGTTCACGACACTTATTTGTAGTTTGACCCCCGACTGAGTGAGAAACTCTCAAAGAATTTCGAGGGAAATTCTCCGGCATTCAAACCTCATTTCAAAAATAACCCAGCAGTCAAGAAAATCAATTGTTTTTGATGACACTGTGATCAATTGTTCTCATGCTGTCCCTCGTTTTATTGATTAAGTTAATGGATTTAAAAATAACGAACGGCTTTGATTTCAAATAAAAATAATTTTCTTCCTCTCTCACTAACAGCACTGTTGTAATGTTGTTTAGCCGTTAGAACACATTAATTTGTGCTGGAGAATAAGCTTTGATTTGCAATTATATCTACATTTTTCACACTTTTTACACACCTTGCGTTAAACACTTGCCATGTCCCAAATTATCCTTTATCTGTTACATGGTTCTGCATCATGAAAAACATAGGCATCACTTATCAGAAACATCATTTTTTTAACGCTGCGTATTTTTTTCCCGGGACGTCAAGGCGACCTCGAAAACCACATCATTCACCTCTACCCGTAACCATAGCCATCCTAGGAAACGATTGGTACGCAGGCTGCAGTTAAGCTACTTAAGCCGTGACCAGCATTTTTCTCCTTACCCCTTACCATGGGAAAGCAATGGTGTTATGAAAATTAGCTGGAGCGTTTTAAAATGAATAAACCATTTTCTTTCTTGCTAGTACATCGGAGGATAACGCCCTTGGGTGAAATTTCACAGTTTTCAATCTTTGAACCCCGGTCAGAAGTACCCTTCCTTTTATCTTTGTTTGAAATACGAATGGTTTAGGCATAAGAAATACCATGCAGTTTTCATTTTCCAGGACCGGTTGTTAAAAAGCCGGTCATTTAAAATTTAACCCATGTTCCTGTTTCCCTCGTTTCAAAGAGTTTTCACTAGTGTTTATTATTATTATTATTATTATTATTATTATTATTATTATCATTATTGTTATTATTATTAATTTATTTTGGAAGGTATTATTGTTATTAGTATCATTTATTTTTTCTAAATTAGTTTGTAATAATTTACCACTTGCATATTTTTTACATTTGTAAAATTCCAATTTCAGAAGGTTTGGGAGGCGTTATAGTATTTTCCTCTAGTATAGCTCTGTCCCTGAGGAAGGCCAATTTTGTAAGTCGAAATGTTGGCCATTAAATAAATCAGCCCTTTGCCGTTAGTGCCAGCCTTGCATTCAGTTTTGTTCTATTACACTTTGAGTGACGTCGGGCTACAGCAGACTCTAGCATGTCTACATCAGAAATCCGCAACACCGTGTAACGGTAGGTTTTTCCTTGTGGGAGTACAGGAAAACGGCGAACTCTGAACTTGAATTAACGAGATAACTGCGACGATAATTGTGGGGAAAACTAGACTCAAATGGGCACTCGCTTGGAAGAAAGAGCCGTTACACTCTGGGGTACCGGGATCTAACCACGAACTGGAACGGACAGCAACAGCAACAACTCAGCTTGGGTCCAACAGCAGTTTATTCCAGGCTATCTCTAAAATAGGGAACGGGGAATCGAGGAACGGGGAACGGGGAACGGGGAACGGGGAACGGGGAATCTCTAAAATAGGGAATATCTAAAACAGGGAATCTCTAAAATAGGGAATCTCTAAAATGGGGAATCTCTAAAATAGGGAATCTCTAAAACGGGGAATCTCTAAAATAGGGAATCTCTAAAATAGGGAATCTCTAAAACGGGGAATCTCTAAAATAGGGAATCTCTAAAACGGGGAATCTCTAAAATAGGGAATCTCTAAAACGGGGAATCTCTAAAATAGGGAATCTCTAAAATAGGGAATCTCTAAAACGGGGAATCTCTAAAATAGGGAATCTCTAAAATAGGGAATCTCTAAAACAGGGAATCTCTAAAACGGGGAATCTCTAAAACGGGGAATCTCTAAAATAGGGAATCTCTAAAACGGGGAATCTCTAAAATAGGGAATCTCTAAAATAGGGAATCTCTAAAACGGGGAATCTCTAAAATAGGGAATCTCTAAAACGGGGAATCTCTAAAATAGGGAATCTCTAAAACGGGGAATCTCTAAAATAGGGAATCTCTAAAATAGGGAATCTCTAAAACGGGGAATCTCTAAAATAGGGAATCTCTAAAATAGGGAATCTCTAAAACAGGGAATCTCTAAAACGGGGAATCTCTAAAACGGGGAATCTCTAAAGTAGGGAATCTCTAAAACGGGGAATCTCTAAAACGGGGAATCTCTAAAATAGGGAATCTCTAAAATAGGGAATCTCTAAAACGGGGAATCTCTAAAACGGGGAATCTCTAAAATAGGGAATCTCTAAAACGGGGAATCTCTAAAACGGGGAATCTCTAAAATAGGGAATCTCTAAAACGGGGAATCTCTAAAATAGGGAATCTCTAAAACGGGGAATCTCTAAAATAGGGAATCTCTAAAACGGGGAATCTCTAAAATAGGGAATCTCTAAAATAGGGAATCTCTAAAACAGGGAATCTCTAAAACGGGGAATCTCTAAAACGGGGAATCTCTAAAATAGGGAATCTCTAAAACGGGGAATCTCTAAAACGGGGAATCTCTAAAATAGGGAATCTCTAAATCCACAAGCCCGAACTAAAATCTCATGTCTGTTTTTCTCTCTACCATAATTTGGAAAGGATAGATAACCCAAGGGACCCCATAAACGCGTTGCGTGACCAACTCGTCACACATCCCTTTAATAAGGCACCGTAATTGCAGATTGAAGAGAGGTATCTTTTTCGGTGTAATAAAATTGAGTGAACTGAAATAAATCACATCCTGCTGATTGTGATACAATTTATTTTTGTGTGTTGACTGCCGATACTACTTGCAACGCTTCTTTAAGTCTTATTCCACGCTCCAGTTTCTCATTACTGTCACCTGTATTTTGATTGAACTGGTTAGCATTTGTATTACAATAAGAAGATACTGCACAGCTAAGTCGCGGAAACGCACACAGGAACGTTGTTGGCCAGATTCCATCCCCACTTTCCTGTTTACCTTTCAAATAAAGAGTTTATGTTTGCTACACGTAGAAGAGAGTCAGAACACCTCGACTTCTCATTCTGAACAGTGCGTAAGGTATTTGATGCAAACTGACGGACCCGTGAGGAAACCGAAACTAAATAGGATCCAAACCCACCAATGGCAGTTCACGTTTGTAATGGGAATTCTTTGGATAATTTTTTCATGGCCAATCAAAGAAAACGTAATGATAACTTTGTACAAGTGGCATCGGAACGGCGCGCAGCACTGTAACAGAAAAGCGCTGCTTTGATTGCGAATTGCCGAGTCGACCAAGCCGTGTTCCACCGTGGAAAGGTAAGCAAACATCACCACCCGTGATACCCTGCTAACAGAGACTTTTCGTTTTGTATTCACGATAAACAAAAGAACTAAGCGAAATACGAGAGACGCGAACATCATCATACATGCTAAGAAAACTTTCCAGAAAGAAACACTCTGCTAGCAGGGTATACCTATAAACTGTAAACTGTTAAGCACGTTTTCGAATTTTCATATGAACGGTAACAATACCTATGTTATATTATTTTACTGTAAGCAAACGAAAAAAATGTACAACAGCCTCATTTTACCAATAACTAATAAAGGAGCCATTTACGCTGGCTTTGCGCCTCGAGCCAACAACATGTGACTGTGATGTCGTGACCTTTTACGTCTCGACTGTGATGGCGTGATTTTTGACATCTTGAGCCAAAAACATGTTGCGTTTTGAGAGGTGACTGTTATTGTCTAGACTTGTTCCAGATATACCTTATTTTTACTTATTTTCGCGCGTCTTAATTTTAGCGAATTGAAAAAAAAAATTGAGAAATTAAAGGCCAGCACAAAAAATCCTCTCAAAATTTACACACGCAGAATGTAATACACTCGTGAGAAATTTACATAATCAAACATATGAATCAATAAATATAAGAGCGATTTTCGTTTGACCTTGAAAAAGTGTTTCCGTAAGCGTTCGTTATTTGTTTCATCAGCCACTAGTTAAAAATGTGAAAACAAGACCTCGTTCCTTTACCGCTGAAGAGAACCCTAATATGGGTAAAGCATTGTTCCATTGTGCAATCGTATTGCTGAATACAGAGGTACATGAAAGCTCTTTACTAGGTGGAAAATGCTTGATGTTCGCTAAACCAACCAAAAGCCGTATGCGTTTGTGTCTGTTCTCTAAACCAATTAAATTAAATTGCCATTGTTTGATTCCTTTGTTGTTTGTTCGCACGTAGTTACTTCAAGGTCAAACGAAAATCGCTCTTACATTTATTGATTCATATGTTTGATTATGTAAATTTCTCACGAGTGTATTACATTCTGCGTGTGTAAATTTTGAGAGGATTTTTTGTGCTGGCCTTTAATTTCTCAATGTTTTTTTCAATTCGCTAAAATTAAGACGCGCGAAAATAAGTAAAAATAAGGTATATCTGGAACAAGTCTAGACAATAACAGTCACCGCTCAAAACGCAACATGTTTTTGGCTCAAGATGTCAAAAGTCACGCCATCACAGTCGAGACGTAAAAGGTCACGACATCACAGTCACATGTTGTTGGCTCGAGGCGCAAAGCCAGCGTAAATGGCTCCTTTATTAGTTATTGGTAAAATGAGGCTGTTGTACATTTTTTTCGTTTGCTTACAGTAAAATAATATAACATAGGTATTGTTACCGTTCATATGAAAATTCGAAAACGTGCTTAACAGTTTACAGTTTATAGGTATACCCTGCTAGCAGAGTGTTTCTTTCTGGAAAGTTTTCTTAGCATGTATGATGATGTTCGCGTCTCTCGTATTTCGCTTAGTTCTTTTGTTTATCGTGAATACAAAACGAAAAGTCTCTGTTAGCAGGGTATCACGGGTGGTGATGTTTGCTTACCTTTCCACGGTGGAACACGGCTTGGTCGACTCGGCAATTCGCAATCAAAGCAGCGCTTTTCTGTTACAGTGCTGCGCGCCGTTCCGATGCCACTTGTACAAAGTTATCATTACGTTTTCTTTGATTGGCCATGAAAAAATTATCCAAAGAATTCCCATTACAAACGTGAACTGCCATTGGTGGGTTTGGATCCTATTTAGTTTCGGTTTCCTCACGGGTCCGTCAGTTTGCATCAAATACCTTACGCACTGTTCAGAATGAGAAGTCGAGGTGTTCTGACTCTCTTCTACGTGTAGCAAACATAAACTCTTTATTTGAAAGGTAAACAGGAAAGTGGGGATGGAATCTGGCCAACAACGTTCCTGTGTGCGTTTCCGCGACTTAGCTGTGCAGTATCTTCTTATTGTAATACAAATGCTAACCAGTTCAATCAAAATACAGGTGACAGTAATGAGAAACTGGAGCGTGGAATAAGACTTAAAGAAGCGTTGCAAGTAGTATCGGCAGTCAACACACAAAAATAAATTGTATCACAATCAGCAGGATGTGATTTATTTCAGTTCACTCAATTTTATTACACCGAAAAAGATACCTCTCTTCAATCTGCAATTACGGTGCCTTATTAAAGGGATGTGTGACGAGTTGGTCACGCAACGCGTTTATGGGGTCCCTTGGGTTATCTATCCTTTCCAAATTATGGTAGAGAGAAAAACAGACATGAGATTTTAGTTCGGACTTGTGGATTTAGAGATTCCCTATTTTAGAGATTCCCCGTTTTAGAGATTCCCCGTTTTAGAGATTCCCTATTTTAGAGATTCCCTATTTTAGAGATTCCCCGTTTTAGAGATTCCCTATTTTAGAGATTCCCCGTTTTAGAGATTCCCCGTTTTAGAGATTCCCTATTTTAGAGATTCCCTGTTTTAGAGATTCCCCGTTTTAGAGATTCCCCGTTTTAGAGATTCCCTATTTTAGAGATTCCCTATTTTAGAGATTCCCCGTTTTAGAGATTCCCTATTTTAGAGATTCCCCGTTTTAGAGATTCCCTATTTTAGAGATTCCCTATTTTAGAGATTCCCTATTTTAGAGATTCCCCGTTTTAGAGATTCCCTATTTTAGAGATTCCCCGTTTTAGAGATTCCCCGTTTTAGAGATTCCCCGTTTTAGGGATTCCCTATTTTAGAGATTCCTCGTTTTAGAGATTCCCCGTTTTAGAGATTCCCCGTTTTAGAGATTCCCCGTTTTAGAGATTCCCCGTTTTAGAGATTCCCTATTTTAGAGATTCCCTATTTTAGAGATTCCCCGTTTTAGAGATTCCCTATTTTAGAGATTCCCTATTTTAGAGATTCCCCGTTTTAGAGATTCCCTATTTTAGAGATTCCCTATTTTAGAGATTCCCCGTTTTAGAGATTCCCTATTTTAGAGATTCCCTATTTTAGAGATTCCCCGTTTTAGAGATTCCCTATTTTAGAGATTCCCCGTTTAAGAGATTCCCTATTTTAGAGATTCCCCGTTTTAGAGATTCCCCGTTTTAGAGATTCCCCGTTTTAGGGATTCCCTATTTTAGAGATTCCCCGTTTTAGAGATTCCCCGTTTTAGAGATTCCCTGTTTTAGAGATTCCCCGTTTTAGAGATTCCCCGTTTTAGAGATTCCCTATTTTAGAGATTCCCTATTTTAGAGATTCCCCGTTTTAGAGATTCCCTATTTTAGAGATTCCCTATTTTAGAGATTCCCCGTTTTAGAGATTCCCTATTTTAGAGATTCCCTATTTTAGAGATTCCCCGTTTTAGAGATTCCCTATTTTAGAGATTCCCTATTTTAGAGATTCCCCGTTTTAGAGATTCCCTATTTTAGAGATTCCCTATTTTAGAGATTCCCCGTTTTAGAGATTCCCTATTTTAGAGATTCCCTATTTTAGAGATTCCCCGTTTTAGAGATTCCCTATTTTAGAGATTCCCCGTTTTAGAGATTCCCTATTTTAGAGATTCCCCGTTTTAGAGATTCCCTATTTTAGAGATTCCCCGTTTTAGAGATTCCCTATTTTAGAGATTCCCCATTTTAGAGATTCCCTATTTTAGAGATTCCCTGTTTTAGATATTCCCTATTTTAGAGATTCCCCGTTCCCCGTTCCCCGTTCCCCGTTCCCCGTTCCTCGATTCCCCGTTCCCTATTTTAGAGATAGCCGTTTATTCCAACTCAGTTTGTAATCGAAAAAGCATACAAGTTCGGTTGTTTATATACGATTTGTACAAGCGTCTATTGTTAACAGAGTATAATAAGTGCGCTAACACCATGATGTGAAAAGTCCTTTGAGAATAGCGCAACCTAATAAAAATTCTAATTTAAGTTTCCGCGTTTATTGTCAAAAGTGTTCGCTGCTTGGCGGTGAAAGTTACAACTAAAATTAAACTAAATTAAAACTACCGAACGAAATTAAAACTAATGAATAGCTACTAAAGTTTGAAGTGTTAACGAGCGGTTTCTTGCCGTCCGATCGCACTTCTAGTAAATTAAGTATTCAAACATTAATTAAAGAAACTAGATGTGTCAGCAAATGTATTCACAGTTAAAACGCGATGAGTCAGCAACCAACAGGTTGTTAATTAATCCTATTCAAGTGGAGAGCAGAGGCGAGATCGGCACGAGCCTCATTTAGTAAAGTAATCAGAAAACTAAATTAAATACCGAGAAAATGTAACACTTTTCGGAAATGCGAGAAGCGCGGAACTCTTAAGTAATTAGCTACGGCAACAAACTAAAACAACCGCTATTACTAAATATAAGTATGACAAAAGCTTCGGAAGCAAAAAGGAACAATCTATTATTTTAACTTACGCCTTTTTTATATTAGAAGACCAAATAATAAATCAACAGGTTATTTTTGGCTAATGAGATGCTGTTGGCGTTTTAAGTGTTTTTTAAATGATCGACAAGCTAAATACGGTTTAACAAAGAAATGGCTAAAATGCGGGAAATTCTCTGTAACAACCGAACCAGTACGATTTATTTACGCGTCGTGTGGACCTCTGCACCCAAAGGTTATAATTCAAGTGGCTGTGTGTGGCTTGAGTCAAAACGTAGGACACGAAGGATTTACAAGAATAATCACCGCTTGTCAATGAAACAGAATTGAAAATTGGCGCCCTGAGTTAGTTAGCTTTAATATTGAACAAATCTTTTCCAAATCCACCCCTCCCCTAAAATGTTCGTCGAAACCTGAGTGGGCGCAATGCATTGTCGTCCCGGATTGCTCGCCTTCAGTGAGATGGACCGTGTCATGTGTTGTCCGTTTACTCGTCCGTTTATAGTGGAAAATCCCTCGAAATTCAGCCTTTATTTCCTTCCCTGGATGCAGCGGTTGCTGTATTCCATCGCTTACGTGGAAAAACAGCATTTGTCAATTGGTGAGTAGAATTTGAGCTCGCTATGTTGCGTCGCCAGCTTGTTTACACGTGTGAGTGTACCGGAACGCTTCTGAAGCAACTTTCGCGCAACTACAAATCAGGATGTAATTTGTGTCTTAAAACAAAATTTATACACCTTTTGAACTTTCCCACCGAAAAGCTCGGGGAGGTAAAAGGATTTAACTTTTATTCAAGTCCTCCATGTGAATTTGTTGTTTTATACCATAATTATCTGCCACCGGCTGTGTGACTTAGGAACTAGTAGTAATCAAAGATGAAGATAGTGCGTTCGACTGGTTGCATTCTATCAGACAGCCACCAACACTTAGGTTCCCAAGTTGTCACCAAGGAAACGAAAGCCTTTGAGTTCTTTGCTTTCCCCTTAATGAAAACATGGGTCTGTGGCAGAGGTTTTTTGGAAATGGAGCTCCGGTTTACATATTGTTTTCACTGAGAATTGCTGTGAAATGATTTCACCATGGTGAACAAATTTTCTGCTTAAGGTGGCTTACCACAGTTTTCAGAAGAGAAAGATAACCTTTTTAAAACTTAAGTTTAAAGCCAACAGGAGTTTCGTCTGGGTTAATTGTTGCTAGAACTGTTAAAAGAAATGATATTAACCCTCATTATCCTGGAAAAGAAATATGAGAAGCTTAGAAAATATCAAACATAGCAGACCGTGTGCTAGGAGTGGACTGGAAACTAGACTTTTTTTAGGGCTTTTTTCCCAAAATCTAGCCGTACGACCCTACCTCAATTTTCAGGATTTGAAAATGAAAATCTGTAAGGCAGAATTTTTGTTAATGAAGAAAATGTCGAATTTTCGCTTTTTTGAGAATTACTAAAAATCTCTCTTACAGATTTTGCTAATATTTTGTCTACAGGTGAAACTTACTACTATGAATTGATTCTGAATTTTTACTGTGGGTTATACGGTCAGTTTTCGAGTGGATTGGGGTCAAAAAGTCGATTTGCGATTTTTTTGTGACCTCCTTTGTGAGCAAAACTGAGCATGCGTGCAACTTAAGCGCGCGCTGAAATAACGCAATATGGCGCGTGCAATAAACATGAGAATTTTTACAACAACTTCTCGAGGTTTTTGCGAAGGTTTAACAGATAATTTATACCGGTAGCGCTCACCAACTTCGTCAAGGCTTCGTCCATTCATGATAAAGAATGTTAACAGTACACCACGAGAGTTTTCTACAAGCCAGATTTCAGAGGTGTTTTCAGCTTTTTCTCGATGATGGCGTCGAGTATTGCACGCGCGAAAAAAAAAAATGGCGTCAGAGAGAGTTTCTCAGTGTGCGCAATTGTGTCTCAGAAAAACTGTAGTAAGCCACCTTAAGACAAATGACCTTGAATATGTGCTGACAAAGTGTTTCAGTCAGTGGAACAGCAAGTACCAAACCCAGCTGTTATCACTGGGTTAGCCAGCACAAAAGCTCCAGAACATGTACTTAGAAAGGGCCTGAAACTAAATTTTCAGAAATCTTTGATGGCTTATTTACAACAGCAAGTTCACACGACAAATTTTCTCTGACAAATGAAACTGGCATGCCAGTTTAATTAGCAAAGACATTAGCACAGAAAATTCTCTCATCTACACGAGGAAATGAGGTTTGCCACAGAAAATGTGCTGGTGTGCATGGGGCATTGGGCTCTACAACGAGACACAGGCGGGCATCTCAATATACAAAATAACTGGAATCAATTCAACTGTAAACCCTTTGGTGGTTTGTGCACAACTTTACATCAACGAATTTGCCAGTGTTATGTTTTAAAAATGACCACCAAGGTAAGCAGATTAACAAGAAAAATTCAAGCGCTACATATCAATGATTAATAAGTATCAAGGAGCATTTTAATGTCTCTGTTGACAAATTCACTCACTCGAAATTTCTCGTGTCAAAAATAACACAGGCTAGGCTATTGCTTGTCTCAACAAATGTCCTAGCAGAAGTGTCCACTTTCATTCTGCATTTAAAGTAATATTTAACCTTCACATCAGTCTTTATCGTCATGACTTACAACAACATGACCACTTTCTGGCTCTAAAAGTCTGCAGAAATCACTCTCAAAATTCTTTCAATTCGGCAACAAGGAATAGAGTGAATAGCAAACTTCCCGAACGAATAATTGATGTTTTCTCGACTGCTGTACATCCTACCTCCACTGCTTGTGGTTGTTAATGGGCTTCAATCTGTGTCTTGTCCGCAAACTTGAAAATTTTCCCAGAAAAGTCTTGCGAAAAGTCAGTGTGAAAGCCTTTGTGGTCCTCGGCAGAGATCACTCGCAAAATTCTTCAAGAGTTCGTATGAATAATCAACGTTTTCTTGACCGCTTTAAATCCTACGTGCGCTGCTTGTGTTTATAAGTGGACTTCAAACGGTGTCTTGTCGGCAAACGCGAAACCTTTTCTAAAAAACTAGAAGAAACTAACAGAATAGCTCTTGAAACCACGATCAATATTCGCCTGCACTGGTGTCTTTGTTTACACGCTAAATTGACCGTTTGGGGACTGGGAGGAATGAAAGCGAGGCCAGAGTCCCTACCAGTTCCCAGCCGAGCTTAGGCCCCAGCAAAAATCTTCAGGGGGGCTACTTTGGCGTTGACCATGACCAACCCATTACAGAGAAAATCTCGAATTTTTCACGCTGTATAACACAAGACACCCAACACACTTCTCCTTTGTCGAACGCAAACACGACTTAGGCTTATTTTGATCTACCATTGGAGACCAATAGTCCTAGCCGCAGTTGTTATAAGTCCAGATGTGATATAATGTAGTGCTTATTTACCCAGTGGATAAGACTGTATCCAGCGGAGCAACCTTACTTCAACATACACATTTGGCCAGATTTGTGCAAAGCCACACACTTGATTGTACATTCAATCAAGTTCGTGGAGATTTCCCCCCATGCTTTATCAGCTGGATTATGGCTTATGCAGTGGATAAAATTATCCGCCCATTGAACAACTGGGGCTTCGATATTATGTTGTTTGTTTCAGGTCAATGTTTGAATTCAGCTACTCTCGTAATGTCCCCGGGGTATAAAATTGAACATTCAGTTTCCTAACTCAATCAAAGTGGTTGAATCAAACTCAATTGTTTAAGTTTTTATGTGTTTTCCAGGCTTGGGACTCTGTATTATATCTTTTGGTCTGCTTGGTTTGATTTTCCTTTCAGAATTCAACCTCAAGAAATTTTCTGCTTGACTCTGTTTGATGACCGAACAAAATCGAATTTGATTGTTCGATAATCCTTAAACCCCTAACAGTGACAAAAATAAAATTTCTCTTCATTTTGTTACTACTTGTTCAAACATTCAAGTGATGAGAATAAAGGAAGTGATAACCAAGGATAAGATGTCTTGATATTTAGACACATTCTACAATACTAGTGCCATAACAAATGTATGGAGTACAGTAAGGAGAATGTGCATTTTTTTGTATCAGGGCTTAAAGGGTTAGGTTTGATGTAAAGTTCTTTTGATCAAGTTCGATGTGATACCCTGGGTAATACCACACACATCAAACAGAAAACATAAACGCAACTTTGAGTCAGTAAATGTGTGCAGTGCATTATTTATGTGTGGGGCTATGCAGAAAATCAGAGGGATGTGTGATTCACAGTTATGAAAAGCACCCAAGTTGCTGGGTTGCACCAACAAGGGAGGTTAGCTGAGGTTTTCTTACTTGTTCCTTAGGTTTGTTTGTTTATGTCTCTGTAAAGAGAAAAAACAAGGCAAAAACAAATGAGAGATGTGACAATTTCTCATTGTCAGAAGTGACATTGCAAAAGGATTTCCAGGAAGAGGTAAGATGTTAAGTCTGTCTACAGGCCTCGCTTCCCCTTGAGTAAAATCAGGGATAAGGGCACCTGTAATGAGCTGTTGGTAATCATGTCCCAGTACTGTGGCCTTTTCTTCCGGTTTTTTTTTAAGCGCAATACGGAAAAATTCCCAACAAATCCTTAGTGCTGGCTATAATTTTGGCATATTAGTAAAGTAACTTTGGTTCAGAACTATTTAGCAAATAAATTCCTTCTGTTGGATGGTACATGTATATTGGTAGATTATCCACAAGGCTGAAAGATTGTGGAAAATAGTAAGCAGTTGGCTGAGCAGTGAAGCTTTGAGGATAACTGTTAACCACAAACTGTTTCTTTGTTAATTGCGTTAATTTCCCTCATTTTGCAATTTTACCCCTTCTTTCATGTTAATTTTCTTTATTGCCTTCAATTTGCTTTAATGTAAGTTGCATTAATTTCAAATACCTTAACAAACACAAGCATTAATTTCCTGTGATAAGGCAACTAACAAAATTGTCCTGTATGCATAATGGAATAGCATTAGTGAAAGAGCTGGGAAAATCATGCAGCCTTTGAACACAGTTATCACTGGCAAATCACAGCTGCCTCTCACTGATTTTTCTTAAAGAGAGTAAGTGACTGTACACAGGGAAGGTTAAGCCTTCCAAAATGAATTACGGCATTTCTTTCATGTCAAAATAGGTTAGATGGTTTGTCGGGGGTGACAATACTGAAAACAGAAGAGGATAGATAAAGAATAAAGTGTACAGAAATACTTTTGAGTGTGTGAAAATGGTTAGTATTTCCACACATGAAATTTTGCACAAAGATGTAATCACCTCAGAATGGTTGTTTGGTGTTTGTTAATGTTCCTAAGTGGGATTCATGTGTTTAAAGCACAATAAGAACTCAAGCGCACCCCTTAGGAAATATGTTAGGGGTAGCTACGAATAAGGTATTTTTGAAAATATTTTAAGGTGGTCCTGAACCCTAATTTAGTGATTTTTAGGACATTTTCACTGGGACTAAAATGTGACTTATATTAGTCCAAAAACTATGTAATTACCGCAGCTTATGCAACATTTTATCAGGATTCTGAAAACAAAAACAGTTTTTTCATTTGGTTTAAGGAATTTGGGGAATTTGAAGAATTTAAGGGTGCTATTGAGGCTGCCATTTTAGCATAAATCAGACATCACTGAAAGGGGGTTTAAAACATTTGTAGCAAGACATAAAACACTATAACAAAACGTTTCAATGGAGTGTGTCAGAGGAAGTTAAAAAGTAATGATTTTAGGAACAAAAAATGAAATTTTGATTTGTAGTGAATACATTACCTTGTCATGCAAACAGCATTGAACATCGCAGGACGCACTCTGGTGAAAACTTTCATAATTATACGTATTTGAAGCCTGCCAAGTTTGGTGGCAAATAAATAAATCATACAGGAGATATTCTGTCTACAATGAGTGCATATTTATGTCACAAGCGCCCAAATTGTTCAAAACACGCCATAATTTTTCGTAATTCCTGCCCCGATCAATTCTAGCATGATCTTCGCCTTACTGCCATGTTTTCCAAGCCAGCAATACGTATGTCCAGCGGTAAATTCCAAACTTTTGCTTTATATAAGGTCTTTCTGCCCTTATAAAGAGAGTCCGCGAAACCAATCAGAAGTGCCAGCATAAACAATGACACCTTTCCTTGGCAACTGATATCGTGGAGTGCAGTGCTGACAGATTTATTTGACTTGCGTTGTAAACTTTAGAGTTATTCTACAAAATAGAAAAGAATGGTGGCTTTTTATGATAAAATGAAGCTTCCATAGATATTTGTGAACACTAGTTGTATTCTGCAAAGGACAAGATTGTGCTTTCGACGGGCAGTAAGAAGAGGTTGTGTTTGATAACTCCAGACAATGGCTAGTATTTCAATGTCACGTAATGAAACTTGCATTGCTCCATCTTTGTACAAAAAGAGACACTTCAGTATGTCGGTACCGGCGAAATACTATGGTATCTAATACGAGAAATGTAACTTGTGATATTCCATTCAAACTAGCATGAATAAGGCACACTAAGTAAAGAGTATGTGACTTGTGATAATTTTGCAATTGAAACTTGAGATCACAAACTGTCAAAATCGCATACCGCAGGGAATGTTTTCATAAACCGCAATTACAATTTGAGCTGTTTGTTGTGGTAATTTTCCCCCAAAATTTGCCTTGGAAAGGAAACTTCAGTTGCTTATATCTCACCAAATACAAATTCCCTTGAACTGAAAATTTGTAAACAAACATATTTTGTGATAAACTTCAAGCTGCTTTGAACTCGACCGACTTGAAAAGCGTCACTCTAGCCTCCAGGACCACCTTAAATATCAATACGTGAAATGTGGCAGTGGCCTTCACAAAATTCTAAAAAATGCCTTGGACAGAGTTTTAGTTCAGGGGAGAGTACATTTGACTTTGAAAATGAAGGTTGCTTGTTGTTTCTTTTGATAAGGAATTCTTCTCCACGTTATCTCTCCTAGATGTTAATTGTTTACTAAAAAGCATGAAGAGTGGATTACGATGGAAGCATAACTGTAAGTGTATACGTAGGAGGATTTGTTAGTGTTTACAGTGCACGTAACCCCAAAATATTTTGCCACTAATATAAAACTTTGCACCTATTTAAAAAACATCTAGCCATTGTTTGCAGTGTTTGACTTAACTATGGGCATCAAAACTCACGAAAAAGTACGCATCATTTGGTACAGAAGGGAGACGAGTCTATTCCCAATTTGACCTCAATAACTGCTTTGCCTGCATGTTTACAAAAACTATGGCGATGCTAATCAGTTTGTGATGTCACATCAGGAATAGACCCACACTCCTCACTAGCTTGGTCGTGTGACAGACAGTGGCTAGAGATTGTAACTTTTACAGCCTATTAAAAAGTAAAGGCGCAATACGTTTTATTGTATTCTATTTTATTTATTTTATTAGCTTCACTATATAAGAAAGCACAGAGAAGAACAAGAAAAGGAAGTTAAGGTTTCATGGTACCCCAAAATTGACCATGTTTTCGAAAAGTACACTTCTGTCATTTTCAGATAGATATTATTCAAACCTCTCTTTTACAAAAAGTTTCAGAAAAAAAGATTGTTTCTACGCAAAGTTATGGACGAAAAAGATTTTGGCATTAATTTCATCTAATCATGTGTTGACAGTCATCTGTCAACAACGCTGAAAATAGCATGTGACATAACAAGGCCCTGATGTTTTGACACGCGATCGATTGCGTAGCAGTTCCACTTATTTCGAGTTTGTCTACAAAGTGGCTTTGATCAGATCTGTGAAAGAGAGAGAGAGAGAGAAAAGATCTAGCGTTGAGGAATTACTTGCGCTTCCTGACTCCTCACTTGTCCGTGTGATAAGCTTTGACTGCCAGCTCACTTTTTGTAATGCGAACGGCGAAAGACAATCCATCCATTCAAATTCCATAACACTTCTACAAAGCCAGATGTATCAAAGAATCAACTTGGTGCAAAAGACGACATGTCCAGGAAAGTACGGAATTTGTCTCCAGTAATAAAGAAGTTTATCTTTTTCCCAATTGCTCGCATCTCTGACAGGATGTTCTCTCTCAGATCTTGAGCTGAACACGTGGCAGCTTCTTTGCAGATTTCAATGTGCTTTCCTTTCGCCTTTCCCTTTGTCTTTCAGGTCCCGGCAGCTTGGGTAGTCTTACCCAGCTCAAATGATGATGCCTTTGGCATTTTACAGCCGACCTGATATATTGACTTTAAAATTTCCGTTTATTGCATTTGAAGACCCTTTGAACGGCACTCGTACTCAATGAAAGTCGCTTTCCAACATAAAAACACGCAGAATTTGACACGATTCTTGTCGGCATGTTTGTGCTATTGTTTTAAGGTGGTAAGTTGAGCCTCCCCTCTGTCAACTGCAGGTAATTATCCTGTCACCTAGGTGTTTTAATCTCCTCAGACCGGAAATTAATCTCCTCAGACCGGAAAAAGTTTTCAAATCATATTTTGGCTTTTTTCTCGAAACTAATTTTTCAAGAAATTGGGCGCACATTTCAAGTTTGCGTTCAGCGAGTTTTCAACCATTTTAGCTCAAATTTGGCGACAATGTTGCCTCATAATTTGAAACCAAAACCGTGTCTCCGAATTTTATTTTTGCTTTCATTCAAAAGTTATGAGCCATAAAAGAAAGAGGAGAGGTGGTTCTTCGAACTTCAAAGTTTAACTGAGTACAGAAAATAAACCAGGTCAGATACAAAAATTCTGGGAAACGGTTTTTGAGACAAAGGTGTGAAGAATTCGGCGCGATGTTCATCTTTCTCTCCAGATCATTCTCGACTGGAGCGGAACCGATTTTGTGAACGATGTTTTTTTTAAAAACGTAGTCTCTATTTTCGACACAGTTGTCTTTTTTCTTTATCTAAATACGTTTTCATAATCTTCAATTATTAAGCTTTCAGAAAGTATATAGTTTGTTAGGGTCCTTGTGAAACGCCTGACGCTCAAACGGTGAAAATGCAATGTTGTCATTTGGGGTACCCTGATACCTTAAATAAATTACTTATAAAACCGACACAGTAAACAAAGCAAAACACAGAACTCAATAGATACGACAGGGTAACCACAACAGCGGGTAGCCAATTACTGTGGGCCCGATCTAACTAAAAAAACATTAAAATAAGCTAAAATGAAGAAACACTTAACAACAACATGTTACAGGATGAACAAGGCTATGAGAACGGTTTTAAACAGGTACAAAAGTTTATTTTAGTGAAAAAAAATATTTTGGGGTTGGGTGCAGTTTAAAAACTGGCCAATCTTTCTCGATAAAAAGTAAGTTAAAATGTTTTGAGTTTTGTGCAAAAATATTTTAAGATAACATATTTCAAGATCTGAAATTAGCCCCTTCCTCTCTATTAAGCTCTCCCCTCCTTCGTGAGGCCAAAATGAAATGTGCCCTCCCTCAAGGGCTTAATAGAGCTTTTATGGTGTGCATTGGCACAGTCACAACCCAATGAAAGAATGTTTTTCATCTACAGTGTTGTTCTCTTTCAACAATAACATCTGGTATTATACTGCTGCTTACATGAACACTTTAAACAATTTTATACTGATTTATTTACAATCCAGCATTGAATTTATTACAATGATAGTGATAAGATTAAGCTATGATATCACATAACAGGCCAAATTGAGCTAATAAATAATATTTTCTAAGAATTAGGTTTACAAGGGTATAGCTCTATTGTCAGTTCCGGGAGCGGGAAAGGCCCTTTGATCGTATGTGCTACAAGGCCTGCCTCAATGCGATAAATATAGAGCAATCCCAAACAGCTAACCGTGACTGCAAGATAACAATCAACCACATCTGAGCAAAATAAAAATAAAATAAAATAAAAATAAAATTTCTGGTACTGCAAGTCACTTATGCACCCAGCTGTAGAAAAACACATGACTATGGTGGTGTGCTTCACTAAGTCAGCAGAACTGCTTGCATCCTGTACATTCCCAAACTAAATGTCAGTGAGGAAACAGATTGCTACAGTCCTTGTGCATACTGCTGGCATTTTGCCTTTCAATGGCCACGCATAGGTTGTTTGCAAGTGTGGCACGTTTTTGTTGCTTTCTCTGAGGTTTCAGGCCTTGCACATTGCCTTTCGTGAGCAGTGTTTTCTAGGGCACTTTGTTCTTCTCCTGCAACAAAAAGAGTAATACAAAAAAATATGTCCATGCATGTTCTGTGCATCATTTTGACAGTGCAACTGTTTCATTTAATTCATAGAGTTATTACTGTCAAACAATTAGAACCAACCAGAAACAGGTTCAAGTAATCCCCCCCCCCATTCAAACACAAATATTCTGAAATGTATTGAGAGACTTATTGCTCTTTGTTCACATAAAGGGTACAGGAAAAACTTTCTAATGACCCCTTAGATTGTGTGCTTGGACTGAGATAATACTTGACTATTTGACTTGGTTGATTCATACCACTAGGGAAGAGTTGAGTACTAGTCTTCTGTTTTCATTTTTCAAAGCCTTCACAGCTTCTGTCTTCACTACTCCATCAGGGAACGGGGAAGTAAATGACCCAGGAGCCTTGGATGTATATTTTGTAAGGGTCTCCTTTAATGTGTCCCTTGACAAACTGAAGAGTAGCTTTATCATCTCATCCACTTAACCTGAAAGGAAAAATGAAAAGATGAAACTTGGTATTATGGCCAGCTTATAATAAGGTTCCCCAACTACCAGTATTTATAAAAATAGTTCTAAATCGGTAAAGAGAACATACCATAAGTTGGAGGAGACCTCACATCACAGACACCTTCCTTCCCAAGTTTGTATTTTGAACAACAAGCTTTGAGGTACTGGTTGCCATCCTTCGCAGTCTGTGTCTCTCTCTGCACATTTTCATTAAAGTGAAGGCTTGCCAAAACATGTCTTTAAACAACAAAAATAAACAAAAACTGCATTCAGTGCAAACTCTACCTGTACCCATTCTTTTTAAATATGAACAGTCAAGTTCTTGACTGTTTGTTCTTGTAAATATGAACAGTCAAGTCTGTAGGTGGATTTGATCACAATTTTATGACAATGTGAGGCCTCACATCCTCTTTCGAATACATTGCAGTCCAAATGCGAAAAGGTAACTGTAACCAGAGTCGCATTATGACAACATTGTATTGTTTTACTGTTTTGTCTCCCACCAAAAGTTTGTATGCTGTGTCTTCTTTAAGCAAGCAAAGCCATCATTCCTATGTTATCGAGTTTTGGAACAAAATATCTACACAAGTGTCTGTCATGCGATGGACATCCACTCATAATTTATCATGTGTTGGTAGATAACTGTAACATGAACTAACACTTAACCAGCATAAATGTCCCCAATGATGAGTGGATACCAATGATTTAACGTGGCATGGAATCCCCCCAAACAGTTGGTTTGAGCATCTGAAGACAACTGTTTGATGTCATTGAGAAGTGCTTTGCCAGTTAGCAAGCTATGGAGCTTCTGATAAGCTGCTGTTCCAGTAAGACATGAAGTGCAGAACACATTACTGGCCTGGACTTTTGAAAGTAAAATCCACTTTGCAACAATGAGTGGACCAAATCCTGCCTTTGTAGAGGTCGCACACCAGTACAGATGCTTATGGGTCCCTTTTATTCAGCTGCCTACAATCTCACATCCCTTTTCTTTGCTGGCCTTGAGAAGTTTCTTTGTTACTGAACGTGCAACGTGCCAGATGTCAAAGAAATGTTTTGTGCTAGGGCAAGATTCATGTATCCACTTCGCAATGCCCCTATGGCGGTCTGAGATGAATACTGACACTGTCAATCCAAGCTGCTTTAAAAAGGCAAAACACCTCTTGCATCCTAACTCTGTTTGCTGGCTGCCACCTGTCTCAATAGCCTGATGCATGAAAGACAAAAAAATGTTGATCTTCACGATCAATCGAAACCCATTGGTTTCCGTAGAAAAAGAGATACATCAGTTAATGCCAAGAGGAAAATCATACAAATCAATGGGCTTGCAGCATTATTCTTAGAATGCTCTCAACATAACACAAACTAATGTTCAATTATTTTCAAATGAGAAATGTTGAGCTAAACCATGTTAAGTAAAAACTTATTTTTAAGAAAGCAGGAGTTAAAGTTTAATTATGGTTGACACAAGCTATAAACGGAGGCAAGAGCTGAGACAGTTGACTAAAACTGTCCAGCAGCATAGGTAGTCTCCTCTGACTGTTGTTTTTGTCCTCTTTCTTCTTTTTGTGCCTTCTCAGCACCTTTCTTCTCTTCTTGCTGGCATCTTGCTCTTTGTATTGTGCCTGAGCTCTGAGTCAAGGACCTGGCATCCTCTCTGAGTGAAAACCCACATGCGATCTGAAGGGCTTCATACAATAATAAGACAGCCTCAGAACCCATATTAAATTGGGAGATGGCATCATAGAGGCCAAATTCCAGGATGTCTCTTCCAACAAATACCTCCTGTGGAACCCGCGACCAGATCGTGCCATTGAGGCTTTCGTTTTGGTTTGAGTCTTCCCATGCAGACATTTTTCAAGAAGGCCATCCTCACTTAGCCTTTTATAAACTGGCCTAATCTTCAGAATAACATCAATAGGTAGCCCAGGAGCATGTTTATAAGTTGCGGGATTGTGCTGATATCCACACCAACTGTCAGGCCCTGGTGGGCAGTGATCATGAAGTGGGTGTGTCTCATTGGAGGCACAATAAGGACTGCCTTCTTCATGCCCTCGAAATTTCCAAAATTCGACCTTATGGCAATGCCAAAATAATTCTGTAACTTGTCAATCATGGCATCAGTCAATTTACCTTTTCCCCCAACACCAGAAAATTAACTATTGATTACTGATAAGAACATTATTTGGCCCTCATCATTCTCTAAAAATTGAAGTGAAACTTATGCACTTTCACATAATTTTTTGGGGGTTCACAACAAAACACAGATGCAAGAGAAAATACACTGAAAATTTCAAGTTGATTGGACTAAAAGAAACCAAGATATCCTTTTTGCTGTGTCGGCCATTGAGGCAAAATTACAAAAATGAGAAAACTGCGGTTAAAGTTTTAGGTCAGTAAAAAAGAGTAGCCATTGCTATAAGAAACAGTATTTTGTGTTAATTTCAAGTTGTATACAGCTAAATCCACCAGGTATGTGTCACCCTCTTTTTCTTGTTGTTTATCAGTTTTTTCTTCCTTTTGCCTCGAAGCAATCAACGCTGACACTTGTTGACTTCTTGCTCCTTGTAATTTGCTTTGAAAACTCGCACTGAATCAGCTTTTTGAGATTCAGTTAAACAATACTGGCCGGGAGAAAGTCCAAGTTCCTCTAGAATCTTCACAGTGGCCTGGCATCCAATGTTAAAGTGGGCTACTGCATCATAAATGCTCAACTGTAAGACCCCAGCGCCATTAAAGACACCCTTCAGTACTCTTTCCCAAAACTCTTTCTTGTTGTTTATCAGTTTTTTCTTCCTTTTGCCTCGAAGCAATCAACGCTGACACTTGTTGACTTCTTGCTCCTTGTAATTTGCTTTGAAAACTCGCACTGAATCAGCTTTTTGAGATTCAGTTAAACAATACTGGCCGGGAGAAAGTCCAAGTTCCTCTAGAATCTTCACAGTGGCCTGGCATCCAATGTTAAAGTGGGCTACTGCATCATAAATGCTCAACTGTAAGACCCCAGCGCCATTAAAGACACCCTTCAGTACTCTTTCCCAAAACATACCATTAAGGGCTTCATTCTGATTTTGTGTCTTTCCATCTAGACACCTACTCAGAAGACTGTCTTCACTCAAACTAGAATAAATTGGCTTAAGTTTAGCAATTACATCTAAGGGTAATCCCCGCACCATGTTTGTAATTGTTTGTTTGATTTGCTCGATCTCTCATGTATCCACACCAGCTATTGGCACCCTGTGGGCAATGCTGTAGATGCAACTTTCTGTCTGCTGATGATGCACAATGAAATAAACTTGCGTATATAGCTGTTTTCATTGCTGAAAGATTACCAGAATTGCTTCTGATGGCAATACCATAATAGTTGTGTAACTTATCAATCATGTTGTCTGTCAGTCTTCCTTTCCCATCCATTCCTTTTGTCTCCTTCTCCAGTTACGTAAAGCAGTGCCAAGTCTCTTTTGTACGTGTCCAACACATTCTTTCTTCTGCACTTCAACATCATAAATTGTATACTGATCTTTCATCAAATGAAAACTCTTACTGTCTCCATCCCCATAATTTTCCGTGTATAAAAGCTTGCGTTTTTAGTAGACCGAGAGAAGATCCGGAAGGTGCCCTCTGGTTCCATGTTTGGGGCTACCTAATCCTTTATAAGTGGCCTGACATAATTTGGCTCCTGATCTGCCCTCCATGCTGCATTTTCTGGGGTGTCAGCATCATTTTCATGTTCCCTGCACTTCTTGCAAACTTTGCTCAAGGGTTTAATATCCAGGACTTTTCCAGTATCCATGCTGATGGCAGTGACACAACCATTTAGAGAGGAAAAACCTCTTCTTTGCCAGGTGCCATTACAAGATACACCATACTTGACTAATCCATCTTGAAACACTGGTTTTAACGTGGTACAATTGGCTAAAGGTCCAAAAAAAACATTTTTCTTGTTATTTCGCTTATTGTGTAGTTTATGTATTTTTATGTTGTTATTTACAAAATAGAGGCTCAGTGATCGCTAGTTTCCGAGAAAGAGAGGTTTGAAATTCGTTGTCATGTGGCCATTTTGAGCCGCCATCTTGGAATTTTGTGTGTAGTCTCTCTTCCGGTCTTGTGCGCAGCTGGTGAAAACATAACGAAAAGCTATATCAACCTAAATACTAACAGACTTTTTGGCGATATTCAATATTCCACGCATCCGAAAAAAGCAAGCTCAGTTTATCATAAATATCCGGGCATATTTATACACAACAAGGCAAAAAGCGTACCGCGCATTCATGCAGCAAGGTAAAGTTGACAAATCAAAAGAGCACTATTTCGATTGCCGGCTACAACTACCTCATAATAGAAGTATTACCCAGGTACGCAAACTCCTCTTTCATCAAAGTATCTCCATAATTATTAAAACCGGTAAGATCTTCAATCTTTGGTTCAAAATCAGGCATCCTCACGCGGTCCACAGCTGTTTCCGCGATAAACTTCCGATATTGAATTCCCCGATATTTACCCCGGCGACATCGACATATAACTACCCTGTGAACAGATTTATATCAGATACAAATAAATCTACCGCATCTTTGAAAGTTTTCGAATCTCTTTCCGCGTAATGTAAGCTGCCTGCTTCTTGCACGCTTACTAGCCAGCCAAAATATCATCACGTCTTAAAATACGAAAAATCAAACTTCTTGAGTGCTGTAAACGCGAGAGGAGGCCCACGATTTCACAGAAGATTTCGCTTCCTTTTCAAAGTCCATTCAACAAGAAAAAATGCGCCGGATAAACAAAAAAAACCGCTGTTTTGATCGAATCTGTTTCGCCAAGGAAACCAAACACCCACATGAATACTCCATAGCTTCCTCGAACACACACGACATGTGCGTAATGACTTGTGCGCATTGTCACCACTGACAAAAAGGCCGCAGCGTCATTGTTTATTTGGTTGCTAGGGACTCTGCAAGTGTTTGATTCTAGGACGCGTTACACGCTCGAAATACGCCATTTTCCGCGTTTCTTCCACGAAATGAGTGTCCCAGAAGGCAATGCAACTTGTAACGCAGAAAACAAACATGGTGGACTCGAATTGAGCAAACGAAAGCATAAAGACGTGCAAAATTCGACGGATTATCAGCGCGTGTGAGGTGAAAACAGGAATATTTTCCACGCATTTTAATCAATTCTACTGAAAGTTGCCAGAGTTAACAAACAAATGGAGCTATTTTGCCTGACTTACCGCAGTTTCCTGTTGCATCGAATGTTGTGGCATGTCACGTGCCTGGTTTAGAGATCTTCGATTTTTCCCGTAGGGTTTCCACCTGGATTGCGGCTAAGTCACACAAGAATCCCTTTTACATAGGCGTTTGATAGTGCAAAGAAGAAAGCTTTCAAACGAAAAGAAAGGAAGAAAAGAAAATATTTATGAATTTGAGTGACATTTTTAGGTGTTAATTTTCACACCTTTCTGACAGGAAATTCAAAATTTTGACTTGAAATTCGGATTCGACGGGAAAAACTACTAGCGAATGGTTATGTTTGAAATTAAACCAAAGTGGATAAAGTATTTTAGAAGACTCCATTTAGAACGCATTTTAGCCAATTGTACTACCTTAAGCTGTAAATTTTTTCTGCTGTACTGGTCATTGTTTCAACTGCAACTGCTTTTGTTGTTTTGAGGAACGCCTTGTTGTGCAAGGCAAACGGTGTTTGCCTTGGAAGTTGAGGCATGTTCATCAGCCGACAAAATCGTTTCGCTGCTGCCAGCCCACAGCCAATTGATCACGCGGCATAAAAACATCATTGACTTCAAAACATCGGTGATTAGGTATTTTGAGAGATGTGAAGAAGTCCTTCGCCCAACCACACGAAATACAAAACTATCGAAGATGGCTGGCACATCCTTTCCGTTAAAGAGTTTGCTCTTGCAAAATTGCCTGCATTCAAAGGGCTCCTCACAGGGCAAAATTCTGAATACAGAGTCCAATATTTCCATGTTGACAAAACAAAATCCTGTAATGGATGGATCTGTACTTGGTATTCCACAATCAGGCGATTTAGACTGCTTGGGGAGCGGAATTTTCCAAGCAGAGGCAGAGTTTCTGGTGTTTATGTCTGCAGTCGAAGGAAACCCATCACCTTTGCTGACACGCGTATTTTTCTTTGAATACTGATTTCCACGAAATTTATGCTTTTTCAAATATTTAGAGCGAGATTTCGACATTATTAAGAAAATAGAAGG
Source organism: Siderastrea radians (assembly GCA_964017195.1). Lineage (NCBI taxonomy): Eukaryota > Metazoa > Cnidaria > Anthozoa > Scleractinia > Rhizangiidae > Siderastrea > Siderastrea radians. Next base: position 5,000,024 of record OZ024899.1, on the reverse strand, counting down.
ATAAATTTCCGAGAGCACCAGACTATAAAGTATGAAAATGCACAAGGACGCGACCAATATGGTGGATCAAGCAAATGTAAGTTGTTCTCAAGCTTACCATTCATGTATGCCTAATTCAAATGCCCCAAACAAGGCAAATGGAGACTGTTGCATTAGCGAGAGGTACCAGGGTTTGTTTTTTGGTTCGGTGAATAACACCTAGACATTTTTTATTGTTTCTTACTGAAACAAACCGTTGCCATGGCCGTTGCTAAATTTCACTTTCCCATCACAAATTTCTATTAAAACAGAGCTGGGAACGAAAGAAGAATACTTGAGGATGGCAAATTCACTGAAATTAGAAATTCGCAATTTCCAGCAAAAAATGCGAAATTTTAAGTGGAAGACCAACTTTAAACTTAAATCTGTCATAGAAAGTCAAAAGCATCCACGTAACAAGGTCTGGTGATTACCACAAAAATCTAAAACTAAGGATCTTAGACAGGAAGGATCAAGTGACTCAGTCAATAGGAACACAAAATGGCGGTCGGTGATGCAATCGGACTGCAAATCAAAATACCCCAGCACACTTTTTTAGTAGATTAACGATGATTAACAAACAGTAAATTGAAAGAAATGCGGTTAAAGATTACAACGCGTTTTAGTTTTAGTTTTTCTGAACTGAGTGACCTTATTGCTGCTAGCAAGAATTGCAAGAAACTCAAATTTAACGGAAACGTGGAAAAACATACCTGATTTGGATGCAGAATTTGTAGTGTTCTTTCTCTTGGCGAGTAAAATTCGCTTCTTCATCATTTGCCTTCATCTCCTATCTTTGGCACACATGGAGTTCATTCCTTCCTTGGCTTTCTTGAATAGAACTGTTGGTAGATAGTCCGAGTATTACCGAACAAATAACGAATAAAGCAGACCGATTACAAAAAACCCTGATTTCTGAAATGGCCTGCCATGTTGTGACATAACATGGTTATCAAAATTAATAACGATCCCGGACTGTCCACCCCTTCTTGTGGAAGGAAACATGGAGGGAATTCAGAATGACGATGTCTCTTGGAGCCTGGGTGCCTTTAAAGATGACTTTCACTGGAAGTTTCGCCCTATCTGCAGCAATGGCAAGAACGACAGCGAGGCTGTGCTTTTCTGCTTCACAGGTTTTGACTATAACTGTTCGGTTGCTGCTAACTTCCAGTGTATGCGTTGATGGAAGCTCGAAGTACGTGTCTCATCCATCTTGTAGATCCTGGATAAAGGGTATCCAGCACCTTGTCTGGCTGGCATGAGGAAGTGGTGAAACTGCACAAACTTGAAGAATGAAGATGGTTAGCGCTGAAAACCAAGAAGCTCTCAAGAAGTCGTTAAAACGGCAATCCATCGAACACACCTATGGCCATGATGATGGTGATGATGATGTGTAAGAACAAGGCCCAAGCAATGTTGATTTCCCCATCACTGAAGTAAGGGGAAGGAGCTGTTTCTGTGGATCTACCACACACTCAAGGACATCCCATAGCTCATGACCCTTCAACAAGAGGAATTAGTTTTCCAGTTGTCCAAATGTCCGATTTTCCTCGTAATTTGGTTAAGATGAGAACACTTTTAAACACATGTTGACAACTGCTTGCAATTTGCCATCATAGATTATCACATTTTATCTCTAGAACTGTATCACACTCTCTTTTTAGAACTGTTTTCAATTGGCCATCTAAAGCTGTGACATTGTATGTGGATTCTTTTGTGCGCTGAGCATCGAAATTGATTGCAGTGGTCGACTGAAAACTGCTCTGTGCTTTAGTTATTGTGGAATGACATATACAATGATGAAGGGCGACTCTGCATGATCTAGTGTTAACTGTTGATGCAAAGCATGCTGCAAGACAATGTTCGCAGTTTTCTGTATACCAGATGAATGAAAGACATTCACAAAGAAAGTTATCTGTATAGTCATTCTTGTTCTTGTTTTTACAAATTCAAAAATAAACATCACGCCATCAGAGACCTTTCATAAAAACAGTAACACTTGAAAATATTCTCATATTAACATTTTGAAGTAATATAGATTGTTACGAGTATCGTTAAAGGAGTGGTTCGTTTGTAGACGGAACGCAGGGTTGTCGGTAACAGCAACAAGCAGATTTATTCCAAGATGAAAGTAATCTTTACAACTTACAGCATTACTGCTATGTCACACAGACTCTCCTAACACGGCACACAGCCACTTCACAAGATTCGGCACACAGCACGGCAAACAGCCACTTCACTAGATTCGGCACACAGCACGGCACACAGCCACTTCACTAAACTCTTTAAAACTCTCTTTAAAACTCTTCTTAAACACTCTCTTTGTAGACTGAAACGCTCTTACTTATATACATATCACAACAAGTTCTAGAAACTTCAACGAAACCTATTTTTAGTAACATTACATTATTACTTACTATTTAAAGAAATCACATAATCATTTAAATGACTAAGCACTTTGTAACGTTCTAGAGTGTTCTATGGAATATTCTGGAAGGTTCTGAGGAATACTAGACAATTTTCGTAACATAACCCCCTCTCAAGAAGAAATTTGTAAAATTTCTACTGCCACGAAAAATTGTCTAAAAATATCAGTCCGAGAATAAGTCTAATGGCCACTCTCACTCTGTCGCTCGGCTCAGGTAGTCAGCTCCAACATTTTCCGATCCCTTAATGGCCTCTACTTTCATGTTGTAACCCTGTAGGAACATTGCCCACCGCATCAGTCGGCTGTTCGTAAACTTAGCACTGTTCATGTACTTTAGAGGCTCGTGATCCGTCTGAAGCACAAAACCGACTCCATACAAGTACATATGAAACCTCCTAATGGCCCACACGATAGCTAGACATTCTTTCTCGATTGTAGAGTAGTTTCGCTCAGCATTACAACGTTTCTTACTGGCATAGCAGACTGGAAACAACTTGCCATCATGCTCTTGCATTAACACTGCTCCAATTCCGTTGTCCGAAGCATCGGTCCGTAAAAAGTAAGGTTTCTTGGGGTCTGGAAGGCGGAGGATTGGCTTGTTCGTAAGATGGGTCTTGATTGTTTCATAGGCTCTTTCCTGGGCTTTACCCCAATCCACTATGTTTGGCTGTCCCTTGCGAGTTAGGTCTGAAAGAGGAGCCGCAATAGCTGCAAAGTTTGGAATGAAGTCTCGGTAATATCCTGCCAAACCCATGAAGGAACGAATTTGTTTCTTTGTCTTTGGCCTTGGTGCATCCCTGACCTTAGCCACGTTATCCTCATGAAGTCCAATCAAACCGTGCTGCAGCTGGTGTCCTAGAAAATCAACATTGTCTACACCAAAGATACACTTGCTGGGTCTGATGGTCATACCTGCCTGGGCTAGGCGTTTAAACAGCTCGCGAAGGGCCTTGAGGTGTTCCTCCCACGTGCGGGTATGGACCAAAATATCGTCCCAGTAGTAATCCACATTGTCCAATCCCTTCAGTAGTTTCTTCATGCCGCGTTTTAACGTAGCCGCCGAGTTAATCATTCCAAAGGGCATCTTCAAGAACTCATAAGATCCATCAGGAGTGACAAAGGCAGTCTTCGGGATATCTTCCTCCGGTATGAGGATCTGCCAGTATCCTTTGCTGAGGTCAATCTTGGAAAAGTATTTGTCACCGCTCAGTTTCTGAAATAAGTCTTCTGCAGTAGGCATTGGCTCAGGATCAAACACTGTTAGTTTGTTGAGCTTTCTGTAGTCCACACATACTCTGTTAGTGTTATCCTTTTTCTTGACAACCACCACCGGTGACGCGTAGGGCGAGCTGGATTCTCTAATGACTTTCATCTTAATCATATCTTCAATGTCTTTCTTTAGAGATTCTCTCACGCTATACGGGACGGGGTACGGCTTTGATCTGATTGGCTCATCCGATGTAAGCTTAATATGGTGCTGAACAAGATTCGTTGTACCGGGTGCTTCGGTGAACTGACTTGAAAACTGGTGCGCCAGTTCCATGAATTCAGCACGTTGTTCATCCGTGAGGTTAGGACCTGTGGAGGCATCGGCGACCGACTCCTTAGCCACATATCCACCAATCTCCAGAAAATCGCCAACACCTTCCTGTGCCTCTATATCAGGCTCATACTTAGCATCCTTTTCTCTTGTCACGGCTGCACTTGCTTTAGTTGTAACCGCTGACTCTTCCATGGGCTTATCCCGGTCAAAGTACTTCTTTAGAAGGTTAGCATGGTACACTTTATCTTTGCCTTTTACTTTGACCTTGTAGTCGTTGAGGCCTACCACAGCGCTAACTTCAAATGGTCCTTTCCACTGCATCAGGAGCTTATTGTGGTCAGTTGGCAGTAACACAAGTACTTTGTCTCCTTCTTGAAACTTCCTAACCTTTGTTTTGCGATCATAATAGTGCTTCCCCTTTTGCTGGGCTTTCTGCAGCTCACTATGAGCAATGTTTAGAGTATCTTCAAGCTTCTCTCGTAGCTCGAAAACGTACTGGTAGCTGTTCTTCACCTCGGGCACTTCAACGTCTTTTGTCCACAGTTCTTTGAGGATAAACATGGGTCCTCTTACAGCTCTCCCATACAGTAACTCGAACGGCGAAAAACCAGTGGACTCTTGCGGAACTTCACGGTAGGCAAACAGCAACGGGTTGATGTAGCGGTGCCACTGTTTCGGTTGCTCACTGCATAACCTCTTCAGCATGGTCTTCATAGTTCCGTTAAACTTCTCCGTCAGGCCATTACACATTGGGTGATAGGGAGTTGTTGTCAGCTGCTTGATGCTCAACAATCTTGTAACTTCTTTCATGCAGTCGGAGACAAACTGCGTACCCAGGTCACTTAGGATCTCCTCTGGTATTCCAAGACGGCTAAAGATATCCACCAGGGCTTCAGCCACGGTTTCTGTGTCAATGCTCTTTAGGGGCACTGCCTCTGGATAACGAGTCGCGAAGTCTACAAGGGTAAGGATGTACCGGTGTCCTTCTTCGCTAGGCGGGCTTATCGGACCCACAAGGTCAATGGCTACTCTTTTAAAAGGCTTGTCGATCAAAGGCATCTTCTCCAACGGCACTTTAGGGACTGATCCTTTGTTCACAGTCTTCTGGCATACGTCACAGGATTTACAGTGACGGGCTACGTCACCCTGAATACCCGGCCAGTAGAAAGCGCTTTGGATCTTGTCAGCTGTCTTCTTAATGCCCATGTGACCGCCCATTATGGATCCATGGGCCACTTCCATAATTTGCCTTCTCAAGGGGGCTGGTACCATAACTTGCTTCACAGGTTTGCCATTATTGACGTGTGGGTGCTTGTACACTCGGTAAAGTACCCTGCTCTTTACCTCAAAGGCGACCTCTGCTTGGCCTTTCAGCTTTGTATCACCACGATTCCAATACTTTTTCAAGCTCTCATCCTCGTGCTGCATTTGGGTGAGCTTTTCTTTGTCTATAATGGCACTCTCTGAACTACTTGGTACCCTAAGGGGAATATGCTGTTCTGCCTTCTTGGCTTGACCCCTAGTGGTCACTGCACATGCTTCCTGCCAACCTGGGTCTGGATCCTCTGCAGGCCTGGCACCTGGCACATTACCAATAATCAAGTCGTAGATTGTATCAGGTAGGCACTGGGCTTCGATTTGTCCCGAGAAATAAGGAGTATCTACTGAAATTTTCGCAATGGGAACCTTTCTCACCGTGTTATCGATTAACAACATAGAACTGGACTCGCCTGTGTACTGATCCTCAGATACTAGCTCTTTCTTCACTACTACACCACTACAGCCAGTGTCTCGCAGCACCTCCACAGTTTTGCCTCCCACTCTGCCTTTTAGTACCGGCATCTTAGCCCTGGATGTTGATAACGGTTGAACACATGCATTACTCAGCAGTGGGACTGTCTTTCCACAGGCTAAAACCAGTTGATCATCTTGAATGCAAGACTGGACTTCTTCCTTCGTAGCTTGCAACAGGGGCGACTGAACTATACAGCTGGCGCTCACTTGTTTTTGTGGGGCGGAGTTCACGATTTTACTTTGTCCTCCTGGTCTTACTCCATTAGATCTACAGTTCCGAGCTTCGTGCCCTTGTCTACCACACAAGAAGCATTTCCTGACTGCATTAGGGCAATTCACAGACTTATGCCCTCGGGCATTACACTTGTAGCAGTGCATTGGCGAGGTATCACTTGGTAGCTTCTTAGTTTCATCTCTATCAGGCTGTGCAGGGGGTTTAGCGCGCACAGGACTGAACAGGTGCTTCCCATGTGCCTCCAAATACTGGTCGGCTATCTTAGCAATTTCTTCTAGAGTTTCCGGTGCTCTCTCGCGCAGGTGAACTGCCAGTTCCTTGGGGCAGGAATTAATAAATTGTTCCTTGACGATTAAGTCCTTTAGTCCTTGAAAGGTGTGCTCAGTTTTTGAAAGCTCCAACCACCGCACAAGGTAAGTCGATAAACGAACGATAAATTGATCGGGGCTCTCATCTACCTCAGGCTTTGATCCTCTCAACTTGCGTCTATAACCGTCCTCCGTTAGGTCATATCTTTTCATCAGGGCCAACTTCATCTTGTCATAGTTAACTGCATCTTCTTCCGATAAACGTGAATAAACATCGAGTGCACGCCCTGACAGCAAGGCACTAAGCTTTGTAGCCCATCCGGTTTTATCCCATTTCGCGTTAGTTGCAAACCTCTCAAAACGCTGAAGGTAAGCATCAAGGTCATCCTTTCCATCCACGAATGAAGGCAGTTTAGGAGTCTTGGCCCGATCCTCTCTATGGGGTATTTGATCAGCAGGGCCATGTTCCTGTCCCAAACGTGCAAGCTCCAACTCGTGTTCTCTCTTAGCAGCCTCCATGGCCTCTTTCTGTTTCAGCAGTTCGGCCTCCATTTCTAATTTTCTTAATTCGCGCTCTTGCCTTCTGGCTTCCCTCTCCTCATCCTCTCTTCTACGCCTTTCCTCCTTCTCTTCTTCTTCTTTTCTTCTCTCTTCCTCAAGTTGTCTGCGTTTCTCTTCTCTCTCTTCCTGCTCTCTTCTTCTCTCTTCTTCTCTTTCTTCTGCTTCTTTCCTTCTTTTTTCCTCTTCTCTTCTTCTCTCTTCTTCTAGTTTCTGTTGATTTTCCACAAATGCGAGCAGCTTTGCTCCCTCTAGTCCCATTTCTTTTCCTAACTGCACTAGTTTCTCCATGATGCTTCACAGTACAATCTCAGTAAACACACAGTCAGCACTTCTTCCACGTGTTTCGTAAACCACACTCAACGGCTTGTACTGATCCTTTCCTGGTTACTATGGTCCACAAAACGATTCTTTTACTCCTCTCCCGGACAGGCCCCCAATGTTACGAGTATCGTTAAAGGAGTGGTTCGTTTGTAGACGGAACGCAGGGTTGTCGGTAACAGCAACAAGCAGATTTATTCCAAGATGAAAGTAATCTTTACAACTTACAGCATTACTGCTATGTCACACAGACTCTCCTAACACGGCACACAGCCACTTCACAAGATTCGGCACACAGCACGGCAAACAGCCACTTCACTAGATTCGGCACACAGCACGGCACACAGCCACTTCACTAAACTCTTTAAAACTCTCTTTAAAACTCTTCTTAAACACTCTCTTTGTAGACTGAAACGCTCTTACTTATATACATATCACAACAAGTTCTAGAAACTTCAACGAAACCTATTTTTAGTAACATTACATTATTACTTACTATTTAAAGAAATCACATAATCATTTAAATGACTAAGCACTTTGTAACGTTCTAGAGTGTTCTATGGAATATTCTGGAAGGTTCTGAGGAATACTAGACAATTTTCGTAACATAGATTGTGATAAAATCAGATTGATTGATTGATTGTAAATAGTTCATGCTTGCTCTTCAAGATTTTAAAAGTATTTAAGAATATTAAATATTATGTCCTTTGTTTAGCTTGTATAACATGTCTGGGATTATATAATAAATTTCAGTGATAAAAAAATCCTTGTTGTATTCTTGTTAGGCTTCAGGCCAGGTAGCATGGGCAAGGTCCCCCATGTTAACTCTGTACACCTGGAAACAAGATCAAAATATCATATAAATTTATAGCTACAGGATTTTCAGCAAAACAGTGATTTCAGGAAGGACCCTAATGAAAGCAGGTTGCCCATGGAGGAACCTTACAGCAAATTTGTTTGTCCTATTGTCAACCACTTTTCCATGAAAATCAAATCAACTTTTTCTAGGCTTCCATCATCTTATGAAAGACATACCTAAGGGAAGTTCAATTTCATTTTCTGAAGAAAACCCAAAATGAATGAATACATTCGAGAAGAAGAACAGAAACAAATCAGTTACTGTAGAACAGGTTTCGTTTCCCAAAGTGTGTTATCCCTTATGCTCCTGGAAGGAACACTGACTTGACGTTCATCACAATCCTTCAAGGGTCACTTATTGTACTATAAGAATGTGTAAACTCACCCTTACATGAGTTGGGTCTCCTTTGTCTACCAGGGCACCAGGAATTATTTTCTTCACCACCCTCTTCAGGGTGGAAGGGAAGACATAAACTGGTTTCCAAACTTCTGACCCAAGGGTCTGTCGACTTCCAAACTGTGACAGAGGTTAACAAAAGTTAATAACAAAGTAGTGGCAGGCAGGTCCCCCTGTCATTCCATACCCTTAATAACCAGTCCCAAAAGTGATAATCGTTTGTATGAGCCACTAGAGATAAAGGGGCCTGCAAAAATAAGTGCCAAAAAAGATTCAGTCCAGTAAAACATTGAGATCCCACCTGGCTGAATGCTAAAGTATTGCACAAACACTCTTATGAACTAGACAATAAAGTACACGTGTATGAAAATGTTCGAATTCTTCCACTTATTCTGACTATATATGTGTCACTGATATGGGACAGTTGCCATTTTAATGCTGAAGACTGTCCACGGAGGTCAGAAATACCGACTTTAAGAAGTAGTCATAAAGGAACAGGCGAACACAATGAGAAGGCTGAATAAAAGACTGATAACACTACTGAGGGCGAACATTGTGCTTGAAATTTCGACCAATGTACTAAATGAAGGTCCACACAATTGAGTGAATCACACTGTATGCCTTGTTGTGCAAAGTGTTCCGATAAGAGCAAATGAGATGAGTCTAAGAGACCCTGAATTCTTTTATCACTCGAAAATTTATGAACTTGCCCACAAAATTGCCCAAAGCCATCTGTAGAGCCTGGTACAGCCTTTGTCAGATTTCGCCTGGCTTCAGCACAAAGGCATGCAAAAAGCGAATGAGGTCTTCAGAAATCTGAAATCTGTGAAAATGCAGGATTTCCAAATAAAGCTCCTGGCATAAAGTAACTCCACACAACCGAATTTTGCAACAACCTACCATTTGTGGTAAATTCGGCTTTGAAAAACGTAAATGCAGCTTCCCGCGCAGCATCGGCCACAACAGTTACCGCCATCTTGGTATTTTCCACATCCAGAAGTCCCAGAAGAAATCCACTGCTTAGAATTTTGCACACTCAATTCTTTCCTGGTAACCGGCCCAATCCCATTTCTCAGTCAACCGAAGCAACTTCCGGTAAAAACGCCAAAGTTTGCCATGTATTTCTTTCTCACCAGTCATTTATATCAGGATAAAAACACATTTGTCAATTATTATATGACCTAACCTACAAATAACCTTAAAAATGATGTGCTCTAGAGAACATGAAATTTTGCCAGTGCAGATACCTTAAAGGATTAACACAACCCAACAGCTGTTTGCATGATGGCATCATTTGACTACAACTGCCAGAATTAAACTTAAGAATTTTTTGTTTTGCAAATAAGAATTATCGTTGCTTATTTAATAAAACTCATTCGGATGACTAAATTGAATAAATAAAGAAGAACAAAATCGCAATGATGGCAAGTAAAAGAGACAGGCCAAACACGACTCCCATTGGTCGAAATCTGTATTGCAGACCTTCAAAGTTTTGCTCTAACGGGTATATCCTTTAATGACCTCCCTTTTCTGTACGAAAGGATGGGAGGGTCTTGTAATGTTCTCTCTAAACTACTTCTAAGTAAAGAACATCCAAGATGGCCGTTCTGTACAACAACTCATGCTTTATTGACTGACATGAAAACGAGGCATAACAGCGTGTAACTTGGAGCCTGGTAACTAACATATCCTAACATCTCCCCTTTTTATGGAAAAATAAACTAAGTGAACATCTCGGAGTCTGTCTCAAGAGTCTCTTTTTCTTAATGTCCATTACTTGCATCAGCAACATAAATATCAACTAGGTTTGTTCAAAATTTAAAGTGTTCACCCTAACTGGTGTGGTAGTCTTTCAACCAAGCAGGCGGTCGAATGACTCGACCCTTCAAACTGACTCTCGCAGGATTCTCTGGCTCCTTAACTGGTCTTGAAGTGTTTTTATGGGAATCTCCGAGTGTCCGTTGCTGACTTGCAGTTGCTTGGCAACGACTTCCAGTCGTTTCAGCGGTCTTAATCAGGTCTCGCCTGTTTCTTCTGTAACTTGTTCCATCCGACACAACAACATAAGATCTGGGTGATTCGGTTACCTTGGTAACTTCAGCAGGTGTCCATGTTTTCTGTCCTGGCTTCCGGATTCGTACAGTGTCTCCTGTATTCAATGGTTGCAGGACTTTTCCATGTCGATTGTAATACTGCTGCTGTATTTCTGCTCGGCGCCTAAGGCCTTCTTTGATGTTGTCGGTTGGATACTGCGGCTCTAGTAATGATGGTGTGGTTGGTAGTCGAGTTCTTGTCCGCCTTCCCATCAGCATCTGTGCTGGTGAAAGGTTAATTTCCTCCATGGGAGTGTTCCGATAGTCTAGCAAAGCAAGATGAAAATCCTTGTTTTCAGCCCTTGCTTTCTTCAGAGTGTTCTTGGCTGTTTGAACAGCTCGTTCTACAAGGCCATTGCTCTGTGAATATGTTGGCGATGAAGTGATATGCTTAAACCCGTAATGCTTTGCTAACTCATCAAACTCATGGCTACTGAACTCGGGGCCATTGTCACTGATTATTATCTCAGGAATCCCATACCGTGCCAAGTGTGGTTTGATGTGGTTGATTACAGTCTTGCTTTTACTGTTAGGTAAATGCGACACCTCAAAGAACTTCGAGTAATAGTCAACTATTACTACATAGTCTTGTTTGTCGAGTACAAAGAGATCAACTGCGATCTTCTGCCACGGTCTTCCAGGTAATTCATGACTCTTGAGTGGTTCTCTTGCTTGAGCATTTCTATACGTGTTACAGGTATTGCACTTGGATATCGTGTCTGTTATCTGCTGGTTCATTCCTGGCCAAAACAAGACATCCCTGGCTCGGCGCTTGCATTTTCCAATGCCTAAGTGACTGCTGTGAATTTTACTAAGCATCTCTCCTCTTAGCGAATCTGGGACAATAAGCCTGTCAGACCTCAGCAGTAGGTCATCACAAACAGTGATTTCTTCCTTGAAATTCCAATATCCATGAAGCTCTGGATCTGACTGAGACTTGCTCTCCGGCCATCCATTTAGTACTGTGTTCTTGAGCTTCTGTAATGTTGGATCTTTCCTAGTTTCTTGTTTGAACTGTTCCAGTTTCTCCTCACTGACTGGCATGTTCTCAATGATGAGCACTTTAAATTCATCCTTTGAGTTGGCTGCGGTTTCATTTTGCCCTTCTGGGGCACGGCTTAGAGTGTCTGCAATGTACAAGTTTTTGCCTGGTTCATACTCCACTTGCAGGTCATAACGCTGAAGCCTTAACATCATTCGTTGCAATCTTTGCGGTGCTTGAAATAATGGTTTTCGGAACAAGGCTTCTAGGGGTTTGTGGTCAGTTTGGACTCTTACTTTCTTGCCGTATACATACTGGTGAAATTTAGTACATCCATACACGATTGCCAGTAGTTCTTTTTCAATCTGTGCATAATTTCGCTCAGCGGAGCTCAATGATCTGGATGCGTAACACACCGGTCGCCCCTCCTGCAGTAGACATGCTCCAAGTCCGTAGGATGATGCATCTACTGATACTGTGGTTGACTTTTCAACATCATAATACTGGAGTATTGCATCACTTGTCAGCTTTCCTTTAATGGATCGGAATGCTTTCTCCTGCCTTTCTGACCAATGCCATGCCACGTCCTTGTGCAAAAGTTCTCTCAATGGCTGAGTTAGTTCTGCTAGGTTAGGTATGAATTTACTCATGTAATTCACCATTCCAAGGAACCTTAGGAGTGCTGGCTTGTCAGCTGGAGATGGCATTTCCTCCACTGCTTGCACCTTGCTAGGATCTGGTTTCAGTCCATTTGCTGTCAAGATGTGGCCAATGTACGGCACTTCGGTTGTCATGATCTTCATTTTACTTCGGTTGAGCTTCAATCCAACTTTCCTTGATCGTTTCAACACTTACTCCAAGCGAAAGTTGTGCTCGTCTTCATCTTTTCCCCAAATAAGGATATCGTCTGCGATTGTCTTGACACCGCTCAGGTCCTCGAATGCTTGGGTCATTTTCTTTTGGAACACTTCTGGCGCTGAGTTGATACCAAATGGCATCCTTAGGTACTGGTATCGACCAAATGGTGTGTTGAATGTCAACAACTGCGTACTTGCTTCATCAAGTTTGATGTGCCAGAACCCTGATGTGGCATCAAGCACACTGAACACCTTGGCATCACTAAGTTCGGCTGCAACTTCTTCCACAGTTTTCATGGGATAGTGTTCTCTCTGGATAGCTTTATTTAGATCTCTGGGATCTAAACACACACGTACTTTGCCATTGGGTTTCTGCACTACTACTAAAGAACTAACCCATTCAGTTGGTTCATCTGCCTTGCGGATGACACCTAGTGCTTCCATGCGGTCAAGCTCTTCCTTAATGTTCTCTCTCTGGGTGAACGGTATTTTACGAGGTGGGTGAACCACTGGAGTTACGCTGGAATCAATCTTGATCCGATAAGCACCTTCCAAACATCCAATACCATCGAATACATCCTCATATTTCTTTAGAATTTCGTTGACATCCAGGTTACTAGTGTCACTGGATGAGTTCTCATCCCTTTGGGTATCAACTGCACCGACTCTCTTGACTAAATTTAGATCATTACAGGTTTGAAGACCAATTACTGGTGTGGCTGGATGCTCAATGACATGAAACTCAACAGGGTGGAACTTGCCTTTGAGTTTCACAGGGAGAGTGGCTTTTCCCATTACTGGTATGTTGTGGCCAGTATACGACACAAGCCGGGTGTTTGACTTCCTCAGTTTCTCTCGTGTCAGCTTACAGTACAAGGAGTACGGTAACACGTTACATTGGGCACCAGTGTCCAATTTCATATTGACCTGGAGATTGTTGATAACAACATTTTGCATCCAATTTTTCTGGCTGCCTGGCTTAGCTCCTAAGACCCCAATAAAGAATTCATCTGTGTCTGAATCATCATCTAACCTGTATTCATCCACTTGTTTTGAGCTGTCCCTTGGCTTTGAACGGCACACTTTCGCGTAATGATTTCTTTGTTTGCATTTGTGGCAAATTTGACCGTATGCTGGACATTTCTTGGGCTCATGCTCTTCTCCACATCTTCTACAGTTGAATGATTTCTTTGTTTGCCTGGGTTTTCCTTTGCCCCCTTTTGGTTTTACTGGTGGCTTTTTGAGTCACTCTTGACTTCGTTCACCTCTCGTTCATCCTGATCAACAACTATGTTTTTCAACTGATTGTCAGTAATTTCAGATGACTTGCAAATTTCGACTGCTCGCTCCAAATTCAAATCTTTTTCTCGCAGAAGACGTTTCCTGACTACATTGCTTCAGATGCCACACACAATACGATCACGAATTAAGGAATCATGTAATTCTCCAAACTCACAGTTTCTTGCAAGCTTGCGTAATTCCGTGACGTAAGCATCAATTGCTTCGGTCGCTCCCTGCGCCCTCGTGTTGAACAGATGTCGCTCGTAAGTCACGTTCTTCTTCGGCGTGCAGTATTCTTCAAACTTGCTAATCACCACGTCAATCTTCGTCTGATCAGTGTCACTGAGAGCAAACGTATTGAAGATTTCCAACGCCTCTGGTCCGGCAACTGTTAGCAAACACGAACATTGCTGCTGCTGTGGTTTCTTGTCGAGACCCGTCGCGTTGAGATAAAGTCGAAACTGCTGGATCCATCTTCTCCAGTTTTCGGCAACATTTCCCTCGAATGTCATAGGATTCGGCGGTGGAAGCTGATTCATTCTAGCTTTCGTCTGACACCATGTAATGTTCTCTCTAAACTACTTCTAAGTAAAGAACATCCAAGATGGCCGTTCTGTACAACAACTCATGCTTTATTGACTGACATGAAAACGAGGCATAACAGCGTGTAACTTGGAGCCTGGTAACTAACATATCCTAACAGGTCTTTAAATATTTCTCTTAGCACTGGTTGATTCTCTATTAGGTGCCACTTTTTCATTAGAATATTCTTAAGATTAGGCACTGACGGGCGGTATTCTGTTACGAACGGTAGAATTCTTTTGCGCGTCTTTTGTTTGTTTTGTAGAGCCGACATTCTTTGGCTAAAATTAACTTCTGACAGAATCTTCTTCGAAAGGTTATCTGGATAACCCCTCGCCCGCAGTCTTCGTTTGAATTGTGTAGTGTTTTCTTAGAAAAGACATAGACCTGTTCCTAGAACAAGCTAACAATTACCATCCGACCATAAAATTTACGGCTGAGATTTGAGACACAGAGATCACTTATCTGGATACATGTGTTTACAAGGGCGAAAGACTTAAGAGAGAATCTATCCTTGACGTGCGCACACATTTCAAACCGACAGAATCATTCCAATACACAGAATTCTCCTCCTGCCACCCTCCAGGAGTCTGGAAAGGCTTTATTAAAGGCGAAGCCCTTAGACTCCTCAGAACTAATTCTTCAGAGAAAACTTTTGAAGAAAACACTACACAATTCAAACGAAGACTGCGGGCGAGGGGTTATCCAGATAACCTTTCGAAGAAGATTCTGTCAGAAGTTAATTTTAGCCAAAGAATGTCGGCTCTACAAAACAAACAAAAGACGCGCAAAAGAATTCTACCGTTCGTAACAGAATACCGCCCTTCAGTGCCTAAGAATATTCTAATGAAAAAGTGGCACCTAATAGAGAATCAACCAGTGCTAAGAGAAATATTTAAAGACCCTCCCATCCTTTCGTACAGAAAAGGGAGGTCATTAAAGGATATACTCGTTAGAGCAAAACTTTGAAGGTCTGCAATACAGATTTCGACCAATGGGAGTCGTGTTTGGCCTGTCTCTTTTACTTGCCATCATAGGATTGGAACCCAGTGGAATGGAAAAAATAAATATTCAGGAGTGAGGATTGGAACTTGGTGCAAAGATGGCGGCCTTACTTTTATACTTTTATACAGGGGATTTCTCTGGATTTCTACTATCTCAAGTGCTTTACTGATGCTGAAAGAAATGACGAAGAGAACCAACAGAAGGAGGTTTTCATGTACTTTGCTCTTATCCCTTCCTAACTCAGACCCTCATACTCACAATGGGACTTGAATATGAGCGCACATCGAAGAAGAAGATCAAGTACATCGTCCATCCATGAACAATCCTTGGAAGCTGCCATATTGAAAATGCGTGAAAATAACCACTCTGGCCAACCACTCTATGCACTGAACACATTTGCGTTTTCTTCCAACCACGTGGACAGAAATGTGGCCTTCTTGGGCAACGAAATGCTCTAGAGGCTCTTGTGATCTATGTTTTCTCTGCCATTTTGAAAAACCATTGATAAACTGCTTCGAGAGGTCAATTACGAAGTTTATCATTGCTTGCTTTCTCTGACAACGATTTGTGTGATACAGTGACTCCAAAATAAAAGGATTGCAAGTGGATAAATTAAATGAAAACCAGAAAATGTAGCGATACCACTTGTGGGAAGAATAACCTGTCAAATTAAATGAATGGAACTGATCAGGTTGGTTAACACCTCCCATGTGAGATGTGTAAACATCAGCCACACGAGGCTTATCAATGTTGAAATTGGGGCCCTTACTTCATCTCTGAACAGCACGGGAAGGCTCACCTGGCAGTACATTTGTTGATAAAAAAGACATATCCCATTTATCATGCCTTTTTCGAAACACAACTTTGCCTCATTGAGCAGGAACTTTCTCCGCTTGGCGAAGCTTGCTTTTTGCACAAGGGCGCAACTCTTTCCAGTTGCACCAAACTGTCGTATGCATGACTGGGACATACTGTTCATGAAATGACTTGAAAATATCCGCCATATCCTAAGATTTATTAGAATTTAAAAACTCTAATCCAAGTAGTGACTGTCAAAGGTAAAAGTCCATTTGAAATATAAATGATAATGGCTTACTCAGAGTATCAATCAAATAGTGGTATAGGGCCAGAATACAGTAAAATACATAAAAGGTGTACATGATAAAATAGAGCTTGAGATTTCAGCTCTTTGCATTGTGTTCAATTCTCCATGATGGTTTTGCACTTAGAATGAAAAATATTATTACACATGTGCCCCTTACTTGCTCTGATTTCTGCCTCATCACTACCCAATATGGATGTGACAGGTGGTACTCAACAGCAACGGCAAGGTCCTTGTATGCAGGGAAGTGTTTTGTAAGGACACGCAGCATCAGGGGAACCAAGCTTGCCTTGACACTTTCTTCGACGTCACGGCTGGGTACCAAGTGATGCCACAAATTTGAACAAACCACAACATATATGTTTATTGCAATTATACACCACTGTTGCCACCAGTTGCCACTGTTGCCACCAGTGGAAGGTCGATTTCCTTAGTTCTGTTACTGCATCCTCTAGGTTGTTGCAATTAAAATTATCAGGTGCACTGACGGTTCCTTCTTTACCATGAACACTGTGAACGAGGGCCACTATGTCTCCATGCATCTCTTCATAATATTTCATGTGGCTCACTCTATCCTTGGATAAATTCAAGGGAGCAATGCTGTGACTGTTGTTGATGACTTCCTGGACGATTCTGATCTTCAACTCCTTTTCAAGGGCGTCTTGTTTCCAGGATGTGCACTTTGAGGATGTTTGCGCAGCTTTGGTTTGCATTTTAATTGCAGAAACATGTGGCATTGTGATGCCCTGGTGGGCATACCGTTCAATGGTAATGGCCTTGGCACCACTGTTCAAAAGCAGCAAACTGGTTATACTGCTTGAAACAAAAAGCAGCCGCCAAACAGATTGCATTTCTTGATTTACTGTTCAAGTTCAGTGGCTTGTCAATGGCATGCAACTTTGCCTTTCCAGGCTGAATAATGGCCGTCCAAAAACTCTCCTTCCATGACATTCATTTAGCCTGTGCTGAATTTCCTTAACTTAGGCTGTGCATGTCGGTTCTTTCTCAAAGGTTCCAAAGAAAAGCAAAACATGCAAGCTAAAGAGCTACAAAAATTACACAGTTATCACTCGTCTTTTGGCTCATTTAAATTTCGGTGGCTCATTTAAAGTTCAGCAGTGCATGTTCAGTTACCTTGAACATGTGATCTGAGTCTTTCAATAACAGTCTACTTTGAGTAACGTAATGGATGTCACATTAGAATATCGAAGATCTCGAAATTTAGAAATTAAGATGTAGAGGTATAGATCTTTGAAAAGTTCGATATTTGTTGACGTAAGAAGTTCTAATGGATCTTATCTCTGTGTTATTGAGAGGCGTCAAAGCTTAATTGGCTCAATACTTGTAGATGTTTGTCAAGTTTTAGATAGCGAGGTTGGCGATCTTCTTCCAAGGAATTACAAATTTTGTCGACAAGGTATTCCCATTTCTGCAAAACAGGAAGAATCATTAATGCTGCAGTCACGTGTACAGGCAGTAGAATTGGAAAATGTTGTAGATGATACATGCGCCGATTCAAATGACTACTCTTTGGAAATTAAAGAAGTCACTATTCAAAACAGCGAATCGACAAGGGCCTCTGTCCTCTCTCGTATCTCTGCTGCAACAGTATCAGGATCTATTAAGGCTGTGCAAAAATGTGATCGTGAGTGTGGGAAAGGAAGGAGAGTAAACGTTTGATAATGGACAATGATGCCACATACTCTGTAGTCTCCTTTGCAGCCGCTCGGGCCGGAGTCACGCAACGCTCCCCATCCCCAAGCGGCTGCTTCAAACTGACATACATTCCTTTCCCATTGTTTGCGATATTTTTACTTGGACCAATCAGCATCTTGCTATTGTATACGCTGCACCAATCACAGCATAGCTTGGCGTCTTGATGTTTTCTTTCGCGCTAAAAACCTTTAGCGGCTTGCGACGTGTTATGGAAGGAACTACAAAGAAAACCGTGGAAAGCAGTAAGTGTTATATTTGTTCATTCATTTCTCTGAGTAAAAATAAGGTTTATATATTTGAAAAAACGTCCACTGATTTAGCGGGGATCATTCGATTGTCACTGGAAATCGACGTAAATAAATACTCTGAGGACAGCAAATGGTGTTTGTCGAGAGTGTTTTAAGCAGTTGAGGAAGTACGAAAGGGCAGCGAAGAAACTTCTGCCAGTTAGTGCCTCCGTGTTCTCTGAAACTTCACATGTTAATTTCGATCCTGCCGGTTGTATTTTTTATTGTTATCTAGACTTTCTCCAAAGTCCTTCGTGCTTCCGAAAAATCCTCTGAGCTCGACTTGTGTACTAGTCTAATTATTATCTTATTACATGGGCTTCGTCGATGGCCAAAGCATATAATTTATTTGAATAAACAGAATTTCCAAGCATTGCTCTCCGACGTTCGATTTTGATCCATACTTCTGGGAAGCCAAAGACCACAGAACCCTTTCCCTTTTCAATCAATGTCGCCTTCTTTTCAGTACAAGAGCTAATGCTCGCTGCCACTACTTCTTTTCTTCTCAAATACGCCAAATACGAGACTAAGCAATTGCAATGGAGACTAAGCAGTTCCAATTGCAATGGAGACACAACAACACAGATGTGGCTTTGTTGTTTTTCTATATGGTCGATGACTTAAGGCAAAGCTTGAAATATCAGAGATTTTCCTAAGCCAGTCGGCAAATTACAGCCATGCTCCGTCACGCGTGAACAGGATTTTTGAAAATTTGAAGGGAGTTTTCAAGTTAACGCATCGGTTTTGTAATTCTTCCCGAGATTCGGAATTCCTGTGAGAATTTTACCACGTTTACGGAAACAAAGAGCTACAAAATATCATTTCATTTGAAATGTTACATATCCGAACAATATTAGGTTTCTTACTAGTATGCGTGTAGCGAAGTTATTTTTCCGTTAACTCGTGACTTTCGAAGTGTTTTCCAGAGGGATCTTCAACGCTTCATTCAAATCTCAGACGTTACCAAGAAAAATTCAATTTTAAATGATTAAAATTATATTAAAATGTTTAACTCATTTGAAGTTGTTCTGTCACTCACAATTTATCTTATGTGGGAATTTGTAAAAAAATGTATTCTTGCATGCCATTTCATGTTGTGACTATGACAAGTTCTGTGAAAAATTGTGGTGGAACAGTTTTTTGTTGTAATGAAGTAACAATGTTAATCACCCGGAGGCAACCTGAAGTGTTTGGGTTAGAGTTTTTGTGCACCAGGCATCGACGTGGTTCTTGAAATGGAACAATCACAAATCAACTGCATTTGTGCCATTTCTGGGCTGTTGGTGTGAGATTGCATCTCTTAGGGTTTTGTGCAAATTTCCTCAGATGGCATGCATCATCATAACAAAGTGTTTCTGTTGAAAAGGAAAAAAGTGTCATGCTTATGAAACGTGAAGGTTGAGACATGAAGTTGTAATTTAAAGTAATTATGAGAAATAACTGCCTTAAGTTCATTTAGAGGTATTCTCACCAAGTTTTGTTTTAAACTCCTTAACTTGGTTGCTCTGGGGTTAGCTCTGTATTCCTGAGTTTCCAAAAAAGTGGTTGTGGAAAAAAGCACAAAAAGCCTGACATAAACCCTTTGGCATTGTTTTGGTCATCCTGGACGTTGGGTAGGGCTGTTTGAGGTTGAGTGAGACCCAGAAAGGTAAGAGATGTTTGCGTCATTCTGTAATTGGCATTCCCGGTGACTGCAAAGAAATAAATTTGGTGATTGCATTTATTAAAATTTAAAATGGAATGTAAAAGCGTGAATGTTTTATGATTTGCATATTCTCTCATTTTGTAAAAAGCTGCCATTCCTACTAAGCATACACCCTTTCAGAAAGTCCACCCACCTGTCTTGGGAAAAATTGAAAATAAGTAAGGTGATATAAATAACACCGCAGAAGAGGCCAAATTTAATAATGTACCCAATGGATCAAACCCAAGGGGCTTCAAGAAATGAAATGGGTAATTTTAGGGGACATTAAGTTTGGTTGGTTGTTGTAAAAGGCATTCAACCTAATTAATTTTGTAACCATGCATTTGACATTATGAGCCTGCCAGCCTGTGTCACATTTGAACCTAGTTAGGTGGCCTTGCTCACCACAAGTCCCCCTTAGCTCAGTGGTTAGAGTCATCCAACCGGCACCTGGAAGGTCATGGGTTAGACTCCCGTTGGGGGGACTCAGAATTTTTCTGAGTAAAAACGACGTCAACATTTCTTCTTTTAAGTTTGTAACCCCCTGGATAACATTAAGCTGTAATAATTACTTGTCTTCGTTTTGTTAGTAAACATTTGTAAGAAATCTTGGTACTCTTTTGTGTCTGACACTTGCGTCTTGGTGGTCGAGTTCATATTCATTGGACTGAAAAAAGATATAAGTTCGTCTAAGAGTCCAGAAGATTTTCTTCCTGCATTTGCCAGAATGGTATCATTTGTTCCTGAATTGTAGCTCTGCAATTCTTTATAGTATGGTTTTGCTTTTTCAGTACTATGTTCAACGTCTTTTTCTAAATTGGCATTTTTTTGAATGGTGGACATGGCAGTTACCAACTATAACTGGACATTTTGCGCCAAATATTTAAACGAAGTCTAGCTTAGACCTGGTTTTTGACTAAATCGAGGTTTAGACAAGGTCTCCAAAGACCACGGATAGCCGTGCAAAACATAAAAGGCAGTTCATTTCATTTCCAGCCGAGTTGCATGAGACAAAGAGAAGGTTTTACGACATAGCGGGGTTCCCTTGTGTCGTAGGGGCAATCGATTGCACCCACGTGAGAATTGTTTGTCTAGTTAGGAACAACGTGTTGGCTTTCATAAACAGGAAACAATTCTATTCTGTGAACGTTCAAGCTGTTTGTGACAGTAACGCATTAATTACCAACATTGTCGCACGCTGGCCGGGGGTTACTCATGACTCTCACATTTTTGACAATAGCACAATTGCTGAACAATTTCACAATGGATCCATCAATGGCCTCCTTGTTGGTGATAGTGGATCTGCATGCAGATCCTACCTTATGACTCCCCTTCTCAACCCAAGAAATGAAGCAGAAGTCCGTTATAATGATGCTCAAAGACGTACAAGAATTGTGATAGAGAGGTGCTTTGGAATTCTGAAGCGGCGCTTTCGTTGCTTGCTTGTAGGGTTGCGTACCCGTCTTGCAACAGACAGTTCACCTTCACAAAGCTGTTGCATTTCTGGAGATAGTCTTGGTATGCTTTCGGAATCCAAGAAAGGACAACACTGGTTGATTTCCAATTGATTTGTCTCGCTGTAAAGGTCTGAGTAGAAAGAATACAACTCATCCATGATTTTTTAGGATTTGTCGTTATATTACCATCAGTGAATTCGACTTTCCTGATCGTGCTTTTTCTCGTTATTTCTTTCAAGGTTTACAAAGTACTTATTATTTTTCTCCCCTTTTTCATACCAGGATGCACGTGAACGAGTGATCGCCCCTCTATTTATGTATTCATACTGGAGATGACGTCTTGCTAGCTTTGCTTTCTATGCTTGATTTGCTGCTTACTCTTTCCTTCCTTTTTTGACATTCAGCCATGAAATACGACCAAAAAAATCAAACTCGCAAAGGCATGCGGAGCTTTGGTGAGCATGTCTTACTCCGACGTGGTCATGCCCAGTCTCTCCTGCCACGTGTGGATGATTTGTCATCCTCATCATGCCAGGTGTGGATGATTTAGCTTGGCCATTAAAAAGGTTGTTAGTAAGCGATTTCACAAAAGTGAGGTCATCGGGTTCATCATAGACATGTGGAAAGGAAGACATTGAGCTTTGTGTCATGCACTACACCTCAGACAGCTGATGTGCGAGATTTTTCTTTTCATGACCGACAAGGGAAAGAAATACATTTGCTGCTGTAGTTTTGCCATTCCCCTACAGTCCTATGCCCAGGATTAGGAGAAAACCAGGGGGCAAGGTAACATTGTAACAGAGTAACAGGGCTACACAGTAACAAAACAACAAGGCATCTTTCTTGTCAAGGGGATCCGTAATCCTGAAATTCTGAAATTCTTGTTTGATTTCTTTCATCCAGTCATCTCACACTTTGCTGGTGTTTTTTTGGTCATCTTCTGGAATAAACAGTTGAGCTCTGACATTTCTTGTTTCTGTGATAGTTCACACTGGGATTGTTTCGGTGGCTTGTTGTTGTTCAGGTTGGTCGGGCATGATTCTCTGCTGTTGTGCAAATGGGTTACATGCAGAATATCTTCTGAATGAACCTGCCACCAGGTTCACCATTGCCAGTTGTCGAGGTGGGGAAGTGGATTGACCACCCACTTCCATCTTCTTCCTTGCCATCGACGTCAATGCGGAGAGAAGCCGATTTTCCTGCCAGGCCGGTACTGATTTCCAAACCACACAGCCCCAGCTGGTGGTTAAGGTCATCAGTCAGCGCCTGCAATCCAGCCAGCATGACTGCGTATAACGCAGTGTCATCTGCGAAGGTACCATGGTTGACTTGTATGCCCCCCACTTCCGTTCCCACCTCTGGATCAAGCTGGGCAAACGCCATATCAATTTTGGCGTTGAACAAGTGGACGCTCATCAGGTCTCCTTGTCGGACCCCCCTCCCCAATCTGATGGAACCGTTTCGCTTGGAGCCAATCCTCAGAACCCTCCGCGCAGTGTGCAGCCACCACCAGAATGGATTAGTGGGAAACCGAGTCGAAGGCCTTTTTTCACATCCACAAAGGTGATGTTCAGTGGCCTTAGGTCACCCTGATGCTGACGGATGACCCCTCGGATAAACCATACTGAGTCCGCTAGAGCATCTCCCTGTCTAAACGCCTTCTGGCGAGAACTGAACGGAAGGTTCACCTCCATTCGGTGTGCCAAAATCCCGTGGAAGCACCTGACCACAATATGTGATATCGTGATCGGACAGAACTCCGGGCACCCGCTCCCTCCTCCTTGGGGAGCAGAATAGTCTCACCCTGCTGTAGGGCACTCGGTAGGTATCCTGGCAACAACCATAAATTGTAGTGCGCAACCAACTGATCGGGAGGTAAGGCTCTCACGTCCTTAAGCTTGCAACTGTCAGGCCCCGGCGTGCAGTCCTTCATTGTAGAGAGAGCCTTGGCAACTTCATCTAAGCTTATCGGATCCAAGAGCTCCTGTATGGTGGAACCCACGTGATGGAAGGTCCTATCTTCGCGATGCAATGGATGTTCGAACAACGCTCTCCAGAATGGTTCTTGCATATCCATAGGAAGTGTGGCTGGCGGTCTTGCCAGGCACCGGAAATAACACTCTGGGCACAGCGAGAGCAGTTCTTTCGATAGTCCCACTGCACCTGGGCGTAGTGGGCCCTGCACCTGACTCTAGGATGACCCTGGGACCTGGTCTGCGGGGCCCGCAGCACGCTGCTCAAATTGTGTCCTCGCTAGAGGTGGCAACCAGGCCACGTACTCATCCCATAGCACCTTCCTTCCTTCCTAATCTGATCAGATGGCTGATCAGGCTCAATCTCATCAAGGTCCAAGCCTTGCAAGTCGAGTTTGACACCGTCTAGTGCATCCCTCAGTTTCCTAACCCATTCACCCGCACTGTCATCGGTCTCCTGGGTTCCAAACAATTCAGCTGCGTGATCTTCTTGCGAGAATGCCAATTACGACGCACAGTCGCACATTCGAGATGTTGCTTTTGTTCCCTCAGCTACGTAGGAGTGGCCTGACTTGGGTCACCCACTTTCAGGGCCTGATGCTTGGCCCTTAAAGTACTAAGGATCTGGCGGTAACTTGTGTTACCCACCCGCCGTTGACTTTTGATGGAATCATAAGTACGGCTCGGAAAGAGTGGGTGGAGATACTTGTTCAGCCGCTTCAGAACCTCAGCCTCAGCACGCAGTTCTTCGCGCACGAGAACCAATTCCTCTCGATCCCAATGTGCCTTCTTCCTCTGCTCCGGCACATTCTCCAGGTGATACACCTCGGGATGACACTGAGCCCCACCGCTTTCCCGAACTCTTTCGAGCAATAGGGGCAGCGTTGGACACCCAGATTCTCAGCCCCTGCATCAGCAGGTCAGCAATTGCGAAATGGGGCCGCAGTCGCAGCCCCAACCAATTTTCTAGTGTTTCTCGAAGCAACTGCGACAACCTACTGGGTTGCTAGCCCCTGCCGGCCTAGGGTACCGTTAGCTTCACCAGACAACTGCCCACCAGCATAATAATAGGTGCTGAAATGAAAGGTGAAATGAAATAACATATGGTAGACTCAGGCATCCACGCCGGCGTAAAACCACCGATGCCGACGGCCACAGCAGGACAGTGAGATGGCTACACCTCCCATTTATACAAAGCCATAGAGGGCCTTCGGCCTATGGCTTGGGTGGTACGTGACTGCGTGCAAGATGTCAAGTGCACATAATAGAGCCATCGGGGCCACAGGCTTGAGCGTACATACCGCTCCTTAAATATATATATCTCTTCACGCGTTATTGGGATGCCATGCCCAGCACTCACATGGGCACTTGGCCCGCACAACACACACATGGGCACCTAGCCCGCACTTGCAACAGCCCAAAGGGGGCTTGGTTTAGGGTCCCAAAGGACACACTGAGGTGGACTGCCGCCCACAGCTGCTACCCCCGACACCGGCGGCACACCAACCTGAAGCCTGAGCCTCAGGTCTGAATTAGCTGGGCTTCAACAGAAGCTGGCTACTGGTGACTCTCGCCGGACACAGATCGGTGATTACCAGGAAGGAAGGCAGTGCACCGATGAAGGTGACCACCCACCAACCTGAACGACTGCATCACACGAAGAGGCCACAAGTAAAAATGTGGGAGCGTTGCTAAATTTATTTAAGGCTTATTGCAAGTCATTGTTACAGTAAACCAAACAAATAGAACAGAACCCTGGAATTGCCAAAAATATTCATTGTCGAATGGAGCGAAAGGACGTCTGTTTTCTCAGTTATTGCTTTACCTCTATTAGTACAACTTGATATACACATCTTCACTGGGATGATCATCATGGGCTTGTGTAAGTGAAAACATAATGTCAAGGTTTTCAATAGCAGTTCTGGGCACACTTATATGAAGGCACCCAGCATTCCTTTCCAACCAGTCTAAGATAAAATAAAAACAAAAAGTATACTGACTGCATAACAGTACGGCCAGTTTTTAAGGAATAGATATGAAGTGGTCTTCCTATCATCTATAATAATAAATATTATAATGAAAAATCGATCAAAAAAAACTTGAAGGTATTCCTGGAGTCTAATTTAGACATTTGGGCATCTTATTTCTATGTCCCAATTCTGTAAAATTATTTGTTCAAACTTGGTCATATTAATACAGACAGTACAACATTATGTGTAGATTCGTTAAAATAGTTTTATTCTAAAGTATGTACAGAAGTCCTGTAGTCTGATACTTTTGGGGGGTGTTTAAAAGATTCTTGGTTCTGGATTTTTCGATATAACTCAAAGAGAATTCAAAAAAGCTTTTTCTGATCTATGTATGTCACTGAAACCTTGAATCTTGTAGCAGTACGTCACAGTAACGGCAAATTGAAAAATGTTACACTGCAAAATTTAATTTTGCTCGTTTATAGAATTCTTAAAGTCATTGCAGGACGGATACTTGATAATATTTGACAAACTGCCAGAGAAAACATTGTACATGTATCTAGTTTATGTCCTGCAAGTTTCAAGTCCATCCGATGAACCAAAGAAAAATGTAATTTATAAAACCCCACCTTTGATGAAACTCGTATTTTTTAGCTCAAAATCGCGCTCAAATCGAAACAAAATCGGTCTACACAGTGTTCTCCTTATCAGGCGGTAACCGGTAAAATTTACCGCTTGTAGCACCGCTTGTTACCGGTTAGCCCGAACCACATACTAAGGCCTGGATTAGAAACATCCAACAGTTTAGGATCGTGAAAGATATTATCGGATTGAATTATGAAAGGGATAAGTCTTCTCGACATTTTCCGTGCGATACCATGTTTGTCAGTATTGTGTGGTCTTATCTTCTCGACTGCCGATATTTCTCCGTACATTAGAATATTCGAAAAATATTGTTATCTTCTCGACGTTTGTCCGTGTGCTAGTATATTTGTAATTAAGATGTTGTTAGTTGCATCTCCTTAACATTTCTCCGTACGTTAGCATTGTCATAAGATATAAGTGTTATCTTCTTGACGTCTTTCTCCAGACGTTGGTTTGTTCAGGTTTGTTCGTAAGGTGCTCTTAGCTGTCTTAGTATTGTCTTCTCCTCGAAGTTCGTCGTTTGTTTCTTTGTAAGGAGTATGTCTTATCTTCTAGGCGTTTCTCAGTACTTTTTTTAGGTTGCTATAAGCTTCTTCTTCTCGACGTTTATCTGCACGTTAATACAATACGTTCCTTGTAACAGGAATCGCAAACGTCAACCGTTTTGAAGCGTTTTCGGGACGTGTGTGAGCCTAGTGTCATGCCGGCAACATTAAGGGTTTCATGATGACAACTCCACTCCAGGGGCCCATTTCTCGAACTCCCGATAATTTGCGGGCCCCATAAGTATTTTTTCGAGCTCATTTATTTGTCAGCTAATGGTAACTATTGGCGCACACTTTGCGATATGCTTCACGAAAATATAAAGATCAAAATTTAGCTCTCAAAATCAATAAAAATTCTATGGCTATTCGAGAACATTGTGCACCTAAAATGGTTTCGGACCGGGAAGGTTATCAGGAGTTTCGAACCAGGGAGTTTCGAACCAGGGAGTTTCGAACCAGGGTAAAAAAAGATTCTCAACAGAGCTGCTTTACCGGTCTAAAAAACTGAGTTACCTGTTACCCTGAAAACTAGGGAGAACACTGTCTACAGCTTTCCTCCAAACCATTTTCCATGGCAGTCGTGTTGTTGAGTCCTTCAGTCATGTTTTCCAGCGAAAAAACGCAAAATAGTGCCCTTTTTTTGGTTCCTCTTTCTTTTTAAGGTGGGCTATTTTCCTGCGAAACCAATCAGAAGCGCCAGCATAAACAGTGACACCTTTCCTTGGCAACCGATCTCATGGAGCGCAGCGTTGACAGATTTATTTGTTCGTGTCGCAAATATCAGAGGTATTCCACGAAGTAGCAAAGAACCTTTGCTCTTTATGATAAAATGAAACTTTCACAGATATTTTTAAATACTGTGTTGTATTTTGTAAAGGACAAGATTGCGATTTCAGAGACTTGTAATAAGAAGTTGTCTTCCATAGCTCTGGGGGATTGCTAGTATTTCAATGTCACGAACAAAACTTGTGTAAATTTTGTGCAGTTACTTCACACTAACTCACGTCTCTTATGACTGTTTGTGAAGTGAACGGTTCACTTTTAACCACCGCTTTGACACCATATGACACCAACAGACTGCTGTGCACTTGAGTCAAAATCTCTGTGTTTATTAAAGGTGAATTGTATCAGGAAAGGCCTCCATTATAGTCGTCTCGATTTGGACCTCGTTCATACGTATCTTTGCTAAATCAACAAGCTGATAGCACATGGCCTTTTCCATGAGCAACACTCTTGCACCTTAACAGCACGCCACATAAAACTGGAGTTTTCTCAGATTTTGGTCTTGATGTCCTTTATCTGTTGTTGTTAAGGCCATTACCAATTCCACACATATTCACTCATCGTCTGAAACGAGACGTACCTTGCTGGGGCTGAGAGGAACCCTGATTGGAGCTAATAGGTGCATTACTAGTGCTTACTCTTCCAAAAACCCTAGCTACTTTGCTGTTGACATTCACAGGTGACCGACTTCTGTTTTCCATCTGACCTGACAGTTGTCGTATGTTTTCCAGTAATTGCTTAAATTGCTGCATGATTTCTTGATTCGCCTTTTCGGAGATTTTCGTGCGAAGAAAAGGGCTTAGTACTTTGTATGTAGGGAGACAAATTATAGCCCAGGAAAGCCACCAACTCACCTGCTGAAGAACTAATTGATATTTTCAAATGTCTATGTCTCAATCTTGTATACCGATTTCTTGTCTGGATGGGTGATATGTCTTGCTGCAGTGATGTTTTTCTCGAGTAATGCAATCACTTTCTGAAATGGTGACATTTCATTCTCGTGTCGTATATATTTCCAGTTGCTGATATGTCATTTAAACAATGGAGTTCTTCTGTTGAAGGTGCTATCGTGTGATAGGTTGCCCAAGGAAATATGAAGTTTGAACATCAAATTTCCGAGGGAACCTAACACACATAGGGCCTGAGGCAGAAGATCTCTATTGTTTTTAATGCGCAAGAGTGAAAAAATATGTCAAAAAATAGAGCATGAAAGCCCCCAAGGTCAATGTTGTCTAAATGGAAGCCATTTTAATGCCGTCCTTCATTTCTACTGGCTAACAAATATTTTCCTTGGCTGTGATTGGCTAGTAGTTTTGAGCTGCTCTGATGAGACATTTCGAGTGTTCAATCTGAAAGTCACTGTTCTACAGCTAAAAAACATCATACGTTTTGCCCTAAAACTACAAAGAAAAGCAGCAGTCGGTTAAAATCTGTGTTAAAGTCAACATTTGCTGCCATAAGAGTTGAAAGTGCGGTTATAAGACTGCCTCAATGGCAAGTTCTGAGCTGTTGTTGTGTTGTGGCTTGTTGACTGAGAGCAAACTTGCATGGGGGCCATTGCTGGAGTCTTGAAAGGCAAGATGTAAGCCTCTGGGAAGACCAAAATTGTTGGCTGCTCATCAGCAAATGCACTAAACATCGCCGAAGTTTGAATTGCTGGTCAAATGTCGGCCATTCATCAGCCATTTACTCATGACTGACAGCAGTCTTCATTGTCACAAAGGCCTCCAGCATGGTTTTTGGTCCTGCGCTCTCTCAAGGTAATGTGTACTCCACGCCACTTGAGATTTTGTAAAAATTAAGTCATCTACGCACATTTCTTGCTGATTTCCTCGTCATGGTGACCAAAGTAGAACACAATGTAGAACTTGCTGTCTGCATTAGACTTTAGACTGCATTAGACTGGGTGTTATTTCCAAGCTGGCCTTTTTGGTAGAGAATTTCTATGTCTTCTCTTGAAATGCATGGCTTGTGTTTAGTAAAGGAAATTGTGCGTCTTTTGGCCAAACTTTTCAAGTTTGAATCCAGTGTGTCATTAGCCAACTCAAATACTGTATCTCCTATCACAGAAAACTGTTTGTGATGAGGAGCCTTTTGCTTTCATAGAATTTTGCAAATAACGCTTCCCGTTTACTGATCGCGCCTTAACATAAAACTGGCAAAGAATTGGAGCCCGCTCTTTGGGATTGAAATCCCGTGAATTTTTCTCAATATTTCTTTCTTTATGCCAGGCCAGAAAAGAAAAAACACAGATATGTATTCCTTGTGGAAAAACGAAACTTTCCTTATTCCTAAAATGACTCACAGTTCATTTGCAACATGTATTATAGAAATGCATTGTTGTGGTTTACAATTGTAAGTTATTTCCGACATTAAATTACCTTTAAAAACTTTGACTACATAAGCAGTGGATTCTTTAGTTTTCTTTGGGATACCATCATCCACAATCTGCTTAATTTCTTCTTTGTTGATTTTCGGGAATCTCCCTGCCATAGGCCCTTTGCATAACTTGATCATGTGCTTCGGTACCATCTAGCAATGATTCACTAGGTGGCAAACCATCCAATCGTCCTTTCAGACAACAAAGCTTCGAGTGCGATGGAGCATAGCCTTTGTAGTTCAATCCAAGCATCTTAAAAGCGTTCTAATTCAGTGCTTTAGAAGTATCTTCAACAGATTAAGCATAAGCATCATTGTTCTGGATTAAGTGGCGCATCAAAAGCAAAGAATGGCGGATAATGATACAGTTTTGCCTAGCTTGGTGGCGGCACTCAAAGTTCATAATACTCAATTGGGTTTGATACAAAGGTGGGGGCTTGAAATATTTTTTCTTTTGTTTTTTCTTTTGTTTATTGAACAACTTTTTTTTTATTAATTACTTGCAAGCACAAAAAAGAAAACAACGCATACAGTACAAACACTAAAGCACGTAACTAAACAATACAGCAGAGTAAAAAGTAAGTGATCCTAATTACAATGGTTTAGGTGCATTACCAAAATTACAAAGAGTTAGTCAGTCGAGGGGAGAGGAAGTAACATTTTGAAAGTTATTTGGATTTGCCATAGTTACATACATATACAAAATATACTTAAACAATATTTTCTATATATGAGTACAAGGGTGTTTACAGGTTTGCTAAAAAAAATAACAGTCCTTCAGTCAGGGGGACAGGAGATAAACTCTTTATAAACATTCTGCAAAAGGAATCCATTTTTTTGTGTCACCTGCTTTTGTCTCTAATACATATCTTGATTTAACAAGACGTAGAAAAGATGTGAAATTTGGTGAGGTTTCCTCTAATCTGGCTTGCCATATATGATACCGCGCTAGCAACAAGATATAGTTTAATTGAAGTGAATATTTGGAATGAGGATCCGGCCTCAGGCCCAAAGCTGTTGTATTCAATAGAGTGAATTCGCCTGTTATTGAGAGGTTGTCCTGAAGCCAGTCGGTCACTCTTTTCCAAAAGGAGGGTGTAACGTGACATGACCAAAAAAGGTGGATTATTGAACAACTTAAATGAGAGTAGTGAGAGTACTTTCACAAATTATTAAGTACCAGCAAAAAACAAATATTTGGGGCTCCACTTTTGGACTTGGCCAAATCTGTACATCGAAAAAAAAAATGAACAAATGAAGCCCTAAGATAAATAGTAATTAAATTTGCAGCTGGCATTTAAGTTTTTGGTGTGTTCTCTTGCCAAAGCTGTTTTCGCTCTATCAGTCACGTGAGGCTCGAAGATGTCACAAACAAACAGGCTGTCTCTCTCCCAGTCCACCTGCCTTGAGTGCAAAAATTTCTTGATCCACAACTTCATTCCTTCGCTATCCATCCGTCCTTGTTCCCGAGCAGTAACTTCAACGCCATAGTCTTCAAGAAGCCGTTGGGTGAGAGTTGTTTTCTGTTGAAGTGACAGGGCATTGCGTATGCTTCATAAAATGCTGACACCGGTGGTTTCTGCTTTAAATTGCCCCCTCTGGAATTCCATATTTCCCCTCTTTCCAGGGCTTTCAGTCTCACTAATGATGGAAGACTATTGTTCCGTTTCTCCATGATCCACTCCAACAGATTGACTTCCAGTTCCGGCCATGCAGCCTTCTTGCCAAGATTAGTACACTTCAGACAGGGCATCTTCTCTAAATTTTCTTTGGTCCTCCATCACAGTCTAACATTACCCTCTGAGACTCCAAACTCTCGTTCAGCAGCATGATTTCCGTCCTGTTCAGCAATTCGAAATTGATGATTCTTAAATTTTCTGATATATTGTAACTGACACTTCTCTCTGGTGAGTTTTGTTGCTATTTTGACCTTTTGATCGTTCAGAACTGGTATGTTTTTTTCATTCACCTTTTACACTTAAGTAGCTGGTTTAATTCATTCACAGATCAAGGCTGCAAACATTTCATTGGTAGTAGTTCCTTTTACTCGAGAATAAACAACCACTAAATCGCAGCTTTCGTTGTCTTTGTAATTCTAATCAGTCACATGCACAAAGAAAGGATTTCGCGTAAGTAGTTATAGAGTTGGGGGTACTAGCGCATTTTGAAAATGCGCTTGTACCAAACCCAACTCTCTAACTACTAAGCATGCGATGGAGATCATTTCATGGATAACTATATGTATTTAATTTCATGGATAACTATATGTATTTTATTACATGAGCGCTATTATTTGGATTTGGATACTATATGTTTTATCTCATGATGTATCCAACGCATTATTCTATCACGTGACACCAAACTGCAGGAAGTTTTTCGCAGAAACAAGTCTAGATATTTAAGTCGTTTGAAAGAGATCATTGAAAACCGTTGAATTTGTCATATTTTTTTAATAATTTGCTAAATTCGGAAGGGAATGCATCATATCCATTTGGGTTGTTCGTTTTTATTCTTAAAATATCATTTCTTTCGCTTTCATTAAACGGACTGCTATCATATGATCTGTCTTTGTTAATTGTACCGTCACGGTTTCTGAATTCGACTTTCTTATATTTGTAATAAGATTTATTCATACTGTACTTATAAATTTTCCAAATTTTTATGGTTTCTATGCATCTATCATTGTAATGAATAGTTTTTAACATTTCCACTTCAAAGCTTTTATATTCAGTTTCACTTTTATCGCTTTCATCAATAAGCATTTTGCTATGATGATATGATCTGTCTTCGTCAATTGTACCGTCAGGGTATCTAAATTCGACTACCTTATATTTGAACACAGGTGTCTTCGTATTGCCCACGTATTGCTTGTAAATTTTAGTAGTTTTTGTGCATTTATCGAAATATTTGATTTTTGTTAAAATTTCTACTTCCCGAGTTGCGATTTCCATTTATATATAATATAATTTAGATTTTATTTAAGTTGTTTGAACGAAAATAATATCTCATATAATAGTATAGAATGAATTGTAATGAAGATATTCACAATGAACTGAAAGAAACAGAAGTTATTTGTCCTTTTTGTGACCAGCAAATAGATTTTGTCAGAAAACCAAAAGATGATAAATGCTGTGATAATCAGTATATTATTAACGACGATGGGATGTTAGCATGTCTAAGTTGTGGTGTAGTACAAGGATATAATTATGTGAAAGAATATGTTGATTTTTATAAAAATAGACAGAGATTTATAAGAAAGTCTGTTTACCATCGAGAGTATCATATCAACAACATATTACTCGATATTGAAGAAAAATATAACATTAAAATATCAAACTGTCAGAAACATAAGATTGATGCTATATATGTCGAGATAGGTAAGGTTCTTAATGAAGTTAATGGTACAAGGAAAAGGATGATTAGCGTAAATTTCATTATGAGAAAGATATTCAAGATGATGGGAATACCTTACAGAAATATTCCAATTAGTAAATCGAAAAAAACATTAGCTTTTTACAATCGATATTGGGTAAGTATTATGTCTCTTATTGGTGATAAAATAAAATCTATTGTTGAATGAACACCTTATTATATTTTTTTTCAAATTTGTCAGTTAACGGACACATATCGATAATTATATCATCGAGAATTTTGATGAAATCAAGAAATTCTTTGTCATTATACTCCAGTCCTCTCATAAAAGACCGTAAATGTGTTAAAACCTTTTCGTACGAAGTGTATGCGAATTTAGACATTTCTATCTTCTTTTTGAAATTTTTAGTCTCTGAATATGTTTTAAGTAAGAGCCCAGTACCGGATATCACTCCAAGAGGAATAGGGTTTAGTGTTACACCACCAACTATTGTTCCTGTAGCTACCAATAAAGCGGATCCAATATTACATGCAAGTTCTGTTTTTTTGAAATATTTGTAAGTCATTTTGGCAAGCCAGTATTTCTTATGATAGAATTTGTATAATGCTTTCAACTCAGATATTTGATTTTCAGTTAATTTTTCTGAAACATGGTTCCAATTGAATATATTGTGTTTATCCATATATATTATATGGTTACATTTTTCTTTTTGAATGACTCTTTAATATTGGAGTATAATGTTCTGTTTTTAATCAATCTTTCTATGCTTTCGAGAATTTCATTAATTAAAATAGCTGTTCTCATATATATATAAGTTAGATTATTCATCCTGTAAACGATGTCGAAACATCGGTCAGCTTTGAAGTGTTTGGTTGATATGTTCCGCATTGTGATATATAATGAATGAAAAAATATCTATGGCACTCTATATTCAATCAATAGTAAGAGTTCTTCATTTTTTACGACTGAACCCAGTTCCACTGCCAAATGACCAAAAGCCAGTATTAAATTAATACTTATTGTCTGTGTTCGAGTTGCTTTGGTTGAAGTGTAAGTGATTGATTGAGTTAAATGGTCACTGTGTTTTACTTTTAAAGAAATAGGCGTATATCGTCTTTTGACTTTGAAATAGAGCACTGTTATAGTTAATATGTGGCTATGATTTGGAATGATTATTTTGTCACAACCATTTAATAAAAATGTGTTCCCATTTTTTGTATTCAAAATCCCATTTATGTAATGAACAGAACCACGCAAACGATGCCCGTTTAAAGATAAATCTGTTTCCATCACCATTTTTCCATTCTCAATTACAAAAGCGGTGTCATAGACACTTGGGTCAATGTTTGAAATTGTTTCTTTTACACCATAAACAATTAGATGTCCAATTGTTAAAAGTGATGGAAAAGTAACTGTACCGTGTAGATCGAAATAAATAAATTGTGGAGGTGAGCTACCCCATCGGTGAAAATTGATAACTGTTTTCGTGTACTTCTCGAATGTTTTTGTTGCATAATTAGAAATTGAAATCGTAGTGCCTTGCACTGCCACACTCAACTCATTCATTTCCGGCGGAAACCATTCAACGACTAAAGTATAGTATCCAACAGGAAGTTTATAAAGGTTAAAACCGAGGCGTGACTGGTACTGGTTGGGTGAGCTTTTTTCAAACAAGAGTTTAAGTTGGTAAGCTTTTTTATTAATTTGATGTGGAGAATTGGAAAAATCAACAATACCCAAAACCTCAATATTGTATTCACTCGAAGATTCATCAGTGTCTTCCATCAAGTATCTGAAGGCGTCTTTTTTTTGTCCTGAATTAATAATCTGAGATTCATGAATTTTTTGAGTGACAAGATTTCTCAAATCTGTTATTTCATTTTCCATTAACTCAACATTAACTGCGGATTTCGAATTTTTTGAATCGGTTTGTAAGTTAACAATTTTATTGTTATTTAAATTCAAGTCTCCCGACATACTTGTTGTGCCATCAAGTTTGAGATAATTTTTTTGCGAGTTAGTGATTCTCTGAGTGATATATTCTACAGTAGCAACGTCTTTTTGGTTTACTGGAAATTTGACATTGGTGATCGCATTATCTGTCATATCGATAGTAGTGTCCTTATCTAATTTTTTCACAAGTTGGTTATCGACATATTTTTTATTTACTCCATGGTCTGAATTAACTGGGTCTTTGATATTTGTTATGAAATGGTTGTTCATGTCTAAAGATTGTAGCATAGACCACCCGCCTTCTTTTTTACTCAAGAATATATTCCGGGCTGTATTATAAGAGATGGCTTTATCCGTGTTTCCATGAATTGGGTACGGCTGTGGTTGTAAAATTAGGTCTCCGTTCATAGTTGCTCCTGTCTTTTTCACAAACTGAGTTGTATCCACACTTGGAATCTTAGCTATTTCACTATCTAACTGGCTTTTTGTAACCACATCATTATTATTGGTTCCTTGTTTTACATTCACTAATTTTTTATTCTGCATATCATAATCATTATTAGCATCTAATTTAAATCCAATACCAGGTAAACCTCTTGAACCTATCTTACCTAGCCCTTGAGAATCATCATGATTAAGGATACCGTTGGTATAACTCATATATTAATGGTTTATATTCTTTCATCGAAATTTCGGGCTACCTTTTTTTTGACCTTATCAACATACAAAAAACTATATGGATCCTTAGTAGCTTTCTGATAATCTGATTTATTTATGTTCAGTTCTCGGCAAATCATCGATTGCTCGTTTATAGAAGGAAAATCAAAAACAAAACACAAAAATGTGAACTATTCAGTCTTATTGTTTTATCGGTTCCGTAATAGCTTTGACTCAAATATATACAACAACAATTTTTATTTCTTGAATTGGTGAAGTAGTCACGTATCCGTTCGTCATTTTTCTTACCTGTATTCAAATAGTCATCAAATATAATTAATTTTTGGTTTTCATCAGACAAATCTGTCAGAGGGATGATGTCATCGTTACTTGCTTCTATCACGTCATAACCGACCTCTTTTGATATTGGTTCAAGAGATTTCAACAGGTGCTTATATTTGCTTTGGGAGAGATTTCGAGCATAAAGGTATATCTTATCAAAGAACAATAGCCTATATATCATATCAAGTAAAAGGTTAGTCTTACCACCACCAGAGGGAGCACAAATAAGCATCCTAAAACATCGGTTTGGCATGAAACTCTTTAATTGAACAAAATCGTCATTGTCATCATCTTTGATGTCGTAATTTTGAATCTTCATATGATATTATGTTATACAATTTTATTGCATAGCGACACGCTATGCGACACGCTATGCGACACGCTATGCGAGCGTTTTTATATATGATAACCCTAATTTTTCCGAACAAAATACGAAATTTTATGTAAACAAATGATATAATGAGTTTACTCAAATGGAAAGAAATGGCTGAGAAACGATCCGAGCTTGGTAAAAAGATTAACACAGTAAGAGATACAATAAAACAAAAAAAGATATCTGATCAAATGGGTGAAGTCGAGGCAGAGAAACTTTTCAAACCTATAACATCTGAGTTAAAGGAACTTACAGCCCCAAAAGCACCGTTGAGAAGATTGGTAAAGAAAAAGCGACCTGTTCCAGATTATGGAATAGCTATTGATGATGAAGTGCCTGATTATGGATTGGACGATTTGTTTGATCAACCTGTTTTACCTGAAAACGAGAAACAGATAGTTCCAAAACCTCCATCTTATGAAGATGTCTTCAAGGATTTAGCATCAGGTAAAAAACAAATGTATATAGATCCAGAATACATGTATGAACCTGAAGATCTTCCACCTGAATACGAAGAAGAAGTACCAGATTACGAAATTATTGAAGAGGATAGAATAAATCAAGCTTTAGATCAACTTGGAATTCCTAACTATGATGATATTGAATTACAACTTAAACAACAAGGTATGAATGACCAAAAGAGGAAATCTTATCTGAAACTAATCTTGAAAAATGCTAAAACTGAAAAGAAAAAAATCCCTGGGTATTTGGGTAATGTCAGTAAAAAATTAACAAGTGGTTTAATGAAGGAAGCTGAAGCTCAAATTCAAAGAAAATTGTTTAATGATAGAAATAAGGTTCTTAATGAATATATCAAATACAATGAACAAAAACTGGAAAAACTGAAAAATATTAAAGGGTCTGGTTTGAAGAAAAAACAAAAAAAGGTGGACAGCTAATGTTTTTCAACAATCCGACAGAAATGTTGAAAAAGCTGGAGCTGATTATCGGATCGATGATTGCCGGTAATAATAGCATAGAGCTAAGAAACACAGGTGTTGCACTTCTCGACATCTTGTTGAAAAACTCTATTTTGAACAGGCCGCAATATAACAAAATATACAAAAACTATTTTAATGTAAACTAATCATATAATGGGTAGACAACTTATCTTATCATCCCATACAGTAAAATGGTAATAAGCCAGGTGATTTTACAATCAAATACATCAACCCGATAATACTCAATCCGAACAGACAATATGAAATCGCCCTGACCGAATCATTTCGATGTCATTTACTTGGTTTAATGTGACAAAAGAACTAAATAATCAGAAAATAAGATATTCGTCTGATAGTGGTGCTAATTGGACAGAGTTGATATTAAGTCCTGGTGTATGGAACTATGTCGATTTCAATAATTTTTTAAAGGATAATACTAAAACAGGAACAGCTAACAATCCGTCATATCCGATCAGTCTCGAATTCGACGATACAATATTTCGCACAATAATCACATTAGCCACAAATTATAGATTAGATCTGACTGTATCCGATTTCAATGATTTAATTGGCTTCAATAAACAGGTTTTAACTAATGCTAAAAATGTTGGTGATTACATACCGAATTTGAGTCAAGACAGAGAAATTCTCAATATTCATAGTGACCTCATATCCGAAAGTCTAGTTGATGGTGATGAAACGGATATTATATATAGTTTCAGTACCTCAACTCTCACCCCGAGTTATAGTTTCACACAAGAGCCAAGACGAGTACAGTTCAATCCTGTCAATAAAAATACGATTAATAAAATTCGGATTTATATCACCGACGGTAAACGAAGAATCATAGATCTTAATCATAGTGACACTTCATTCAGTTTGATTTTAAGAGAGAAGAGAGATTAATCTAACTAATAGTTATATATGTCGTCGTATGAATACAAGCGTATTTATCATCCAAAACTTGGACGATTTGTTTATGAACATAAAGGATCTGGGCTCATTGTTGACAACATTTTCAAACCGGTTGGAAGGGTGTTAAGTAAAGTTCCAGAAATGGTTTTAAAACCTTTTGCCAAAAAAGCGCTTGAATCTGGTATTTCACATGCTGGAGACAAACTGGGAAAAAAAGCAGCTGAAAAAAGCGGAGAGCTTATTATGAGAAAATTACACGGTTCAACTAAACAATCAATGAATAAAACCATGAAACCAACCAAACCTACTAAACCAAAACAAGAAGAAGATTACAACACAATTCTGAATAGACTTATATCTGGTACTGGATTAAGACGATAAAATGTTATTAAAAAGTGAATTTTATCCAATTATAAAAAGACTAGCAAGTGGGAAATGGTTTATATAAAAAGTGAATTTTATCTAAACTATCAATATATAATGAGTTTCAGAACATATGAAAATCTTCAAAGATATGAATATGTCAGATTTCATCTAGACAATGTCATTGAGCAACCTGCTAACAATCAAAGCCAGAAAAAGACAGGTTACAGATTCACAATCAACGATAGGTCGACTATGTTCGATTTTTTTAATGGGTATTTCGAAGTAACCAAAGAGCTTCAAAAAAGGGCAGATGGTGCTGGATATGCTGCAGCGGATCGCATCACAATGATAAACGGATCTCACAGTCTAATCAGACATATGGTTATCAAATCTTCAGGCAAAATCGTGTATGAGAGTGATAATTTGCATCGAATAACGAATGTGAAAAATCTCCTTGAATACAGCGATGACTTCAGTAGATCAGTTGGAAAGAATTCATTCTGGTATCTTGATACTGATGGAACTACAGCAGATACAAACACAGGTTTCGAAGCCCGTCGTATTTTAACCCAGGCTAATCAGAATGACGGCGGCGGAGGAGCTAAATCGATTAACGAGATGATTCCGTTAAACAGATACAGCTTTTTTCAAGAATTAGAAAGAAAAATGTTGCCCCCAATGCAGCTGACAATTGAACTTACACTTAACGAAGACAGTGAACTGATTCACAAAGCAGCAGCAGCTGACGATGGTAGGGTTGTAGTAAAAAGATTGTATCTTTGGCTACCAAGACTAGTTCCAAAAGACAGTATGTATAGTAATTTCGTTTCAGAGTTTCTCAAGCCAACAACCTGGACATATATGCGAGATCTCTACAATCAGTCAGCAAATACGAGAGCTGTTCAGAATATGTTTCAAATCAGTCCAGCTATCGACAACGTTAAACACGTTTTCATTTATCTCCAGCGCACAGATGCACCGAATGATGATGAAGCAGAGAGGAGTCCATATTTGTTTGACACTTTCAATCTGAATGCAGCTAATGCTAACAGCTCTTTATCAAGCTGTAGGCTTGAATATGGGAATAACGTTTTCTACCCAGAGCTTGAATATGATTCAGATTCAAAAATCAGGATATTCAATGATCTAATGTCATATGCATTTCGTAAGAACGATTATAACAGCGGGACACAATTGAATATAGCAAATTACACGAGTTTGTCCGGATTATTGTATTTCGATTTGTTATATCAGAAAGAGGTAGTGACGAGAGATCCTAAACAGTTGATTCTCCATTATCGTCTCAATATAGCCCCAGCAGCAAACGTCCGAGCTCATAGCATCGTATTTTACGAGAGTGAGGTTGTTGTTAAGATAGTTGGAAACGAATTAATGATAGTTGAAATAAATAAGTTTTACATCGATGAAATGAATTTAAATGAAATATGTTTTTTAAAATAGAATTTATCTAACATATAATATATGACACAACTATACGAAATTAAAGTTAGTTTATCACCAAACCAGAAAAAGAATCTTAGTAATGCTTATCATAAAAGAGAAACTATCGTTTTGAGACTGACAAAGGATTCATTATCTGGGAATGACACTCTATACGTACCTCAGAATATAGTTAAGCGATTGGATAAAAATAGAAAATTGAAAAAGGGAATGGACATCAAACTAGCAAAAACAAACATTCGAAAGCAAGTTGGTGGATCACTCCTCTCTACATTTTTGAATCTGGGACGAACTTTTGCTCCCACTATTGCTAAGACTCTTGGATTGTCGGCTTTAGCTGGAGCAGCTAGTGAAGGAGCATCTCAGATCGTCAAAAAGATATCTGGAAAAGGAATTCAAACTGGTGGGTTTCTCATACCACAAAATAAAATAAACAAGTTGATAGCATATAAACATCTTTTGACCACGAAACAAAAACAAGATATATTAAATGCTCTACAAACAGGCTCTGGTGTTCATATAAAACCGACGAAAGTACAAACAGGTGGGTTCTTAGGTACTCTTCTCGCATCAATTGGAGTTCCTTTAGCTATTGAGGCAATAAAGAAGATTACTGGTTTAGGTGCCCCTCAGATGGGACAGCCTAAACAAAGACCACCCAGATCTATACCAACTACTGCGAACAATCAAGATGGTGGTTTATTAGTCCCGATGTATAGAACTCCACCTTTTTATGGAAATTGGCCTGATCAAACATTAGGTATGGGGACTAAAAAAAAAGCTCCCAAAAAAAAAGCTCAGAAAAAGGGCAAAGGTCTACTATTCGGCAAAAACTCACCATTCAAAAACGTCCCACTGTTAAACATTTTGTTGTAAAACCAAAATTCCATAAGAATGTCCCATTAAGCAATTATGATTTAATAAAATGGTGTAAATATCTGAATATCCCAATTAATGATGTATTGTCAAGAGATGAAAATGTTCCTCACAATCATAGACAGGCTCTATTCATTTACAATCTTGAACCATCATATATGAGCGGTAGCCATTGGGTATCCACGTATGTGAAAGATAACGTCGTCAATTGCTTTGATAGCTTTGGTTTGCCTCCCTTCGAAGAAATTGTCAATCATGCGAGAAAAAAGAATTTAACATTGCTTCATCAGAACAATCAAATACAAAATTTACTGATGACAACATGCGGTTACTTCTGTTTATATTTTTTGAATGAGGTGAATAAGGGCAAATCATATTTTGATCTGTTGGAAGTTTTCGACATATATGATACGAAGAATAATGAGAAATTCTTAGAACAGTATTTCAAAAATATCTAACTCATACATATATGAGATCATATTGCGTGAAACAAAAAAAGGTCACAGAATGTGTACCCGGGAGTGAACGATATGAAAAGGCTAAAAATGGGAGGCTTATGCTTAAATGCGTTTGTGTCGAATGTAGGATTATTAAAACGAAATTCGTCAAAAGTCAAAAGGGAGGTGAAAATCCGTTAAGCAAACCACTTGAAGCATCAAAATGGGCTGAGAAAATAGTCAGGAAAGTAATTCCATCAACAGACCACGTATTTGACAGATATTGGAGTGGTGATATTTTGAAAGGTGCTTTTAATAATAAAACAGGTATAACAAGCAAGAAATTCTGGACTAAACCAAAGAAGGGTACTGTTATGCGTTTGGTGAAAAATCCGAAAACTGGTAAATATGAAAACGTATATATTGAACCTTAATCTAATCTAATCATATTATATATGAAATCATATTGCGTGAAACAAAAAAAGGTCACAGAATGTGTACCAGGGAGTGAACGATATGAAAAGGCTAAAAATGGGAGGCTTATGCTTAAATGTACTTGTGCAGAATGTGGAATCATTAAAACGAAATTCGTCAAACAGACGGGAAACGGGTCAGCCCGTCGTCAGGGGCGGGCATATTAGATACAGTAGCATCGACTGGTACTGATTTATTGATTCACCACGGTATTCCTTGGCTTGGAAAAAAGGCAGTTGAAATGGGAAGATATTATGGATTAGAAGCCTTGAGAAACCCAAAACTGCAGAAAAAGGCTATCGATTATGCTCTGGATAAGTTGAATCCAATGATTCAAAATGTCGGAAGTCAAGCTCTTGATCAATTATCAACCAAAATCAGACCAAATAGAAAGTATAAAACCGACAGAAAGGATTTGGATGGCGCTGGTGTTGATATACATAAACTAATTGGGAAATTACCGAAACCAAAAGCTGGATGGACTCCTGGAAAGTATAAATACATGGGGGCATATAACCCTCTCGATAAACAGTTAGAGTATGATAAAAACACTGGAGAGGTCACCAAGTGGCACGTACAACCTTACAATGAAGTTGATAGAATATCAGCTCATCATGATATTTGTTATGATATGGGGAAAAACAAAAGTGAATGTGACAGAATAATGGTCAAGTCATTGGATGGAATACCTTATGGACAGATGCCAAAATGGGGACAAACAGCACGATTTATAATCAACACAAAACAAAAACTAGGTCTTGGTGTAAAACAAAGGAAGACAAAAAACGGAAAAGGCCGTCGAGTGAAGAAACAAGCTGGCAAGAAAAATTAGCTGATGAGCTTCATAAACCTATAAAACGTAACTTTACTCGGCGGCGTGTAATTGTAAACGGCATTGACGAGGTATGGTGTTCAGATCTTATTGAGATGCAAAAGTTCAGTCGATGGAACGCTGGCTACAGATATCTTCTTATGGTTTTAGATGTATTCTCTAAATACGGTTGGATCGTTCCATTAAAAGATAAAAAGGGTGAAACCGTTATGAATGCTTTTAAAACAATATTCAAAGAGGGGCGTAAACCACAATATCTTTGGACAGACAAAGGCAAGGAGTATTACAACAAACATGTTAAGGAACTACTTGATAAGAATAAAATAACCTTGTACTCAACTGAGAATGAAGAAAAGTCGTCAGTTTGTGAAAGATGGAACCGTACAATCAAAACAAAAATGTGGAAACAGTTTACTGTTCAAGGTAATACACAGTATATTGACATGTTACCTAAATTAGTGAAACAGTATAACAATACCAGACATTCAAGCACAAAGATGACACCGACAGAAGCCAGTAAAAAGAAGAATGAAGGAGTTGTTTACTTTAATCTGTACGGTGATATGGAAACATTAAAACAAAAACCAAAGTTCAAAGTAGGTGATAAGGTTAGAATAAGTAAGTATAAACGAAATGTGTTTGATAAAGGATATACTCCAAATTGGTCTGAAGAAATTTTTACAGTTGATGAAATACAACATACAAATCCAATCACATACAAACTAAAGGATCTCAGAGATGAAGACATTCAAGGGAGTTTCTATGAACCTGAATTACTGAAAGCTAAACAAATGGTATTCAGAATTGATAAAGTGATTCGGAGGGATTATAAAAAGAAGCAAGCTTTGGTAAAGTGGAAGGGGTATAGTGATGAATTCAACAGTTGGGTTCCAATGAAGGATTTACAAACAGTATAACAGGTTTAAACGCACAAGCTAAAGTAATTTAAGGAAAAACATATAGTATATAAATATGGAAAATCAGAATGTTAAGAGAAATCCAGGTAGACCAAAAAAGTATTTAACTGAAGAGGATAAAAAGAATGCTTACAGGCCACAAAAAACATATTACATGTTGAATAAAGAGTGGTATTGTGACGTTTGCAGAAATGGCCATAATTATACTCTTTCTGGCAAATGGATGCATTTAAAATCAAAAAAACAAATATAATTATCTTTACTTGGGATATATAACGAGTGACCAACAATCAAAAGCAGTTTGAATATATACTATACATTTCAAATGATCCATTAATTGGATGATTTGAATTATTGACTTCATTTGAACGCACATAAATATAAACATTTAAAAGAAAACTTATAGTATATATATAATGAAAAATCAACATAATAAAAATACTGAGGGTCATACTCTGGTATACTTTGGTGCTGGATGGGATTTTAAACCAACTAATGACCCAGTATATAAGAAATTCAATCACTTTATATTCATTGATAGTCTACCTAAGATGTCACATTATGAACCAGGCATGCCCGGGTATGAAAAAAGCAAGGATAGAGAAGCATTTATAAACACTCTAAAAAATACAGCTCAGGAAAATGGATTAGTATTAAGTAGTATCAGAAAAAATTTGTTAACATTTCGAAATGGTATCGTAAAACTAGAATATTATATAAATACAACAGTAACAGAAGCCCTAGATGATCCTATTATTAGAAAAAAAATGAATAAGGCTAAGTGGTTACATGAGAATGGTTTTTACCCTTATAACTATGGGTTAAAGGTTGGTGACTTACCAAACCTATTAGAATATCGTGCGAAGATACATGAATTATAAATATCATACGTACATAATTAAAGATTTTTCCCATACATAAATATATACATATATATATATGGTAAATCAACAATTAAAAAATCATCTTAAAAACTTCACCGTCAAGGAGTTAAAAAAGGAAGTCATCAACGTTAAAAAGGGTTTCCAAGTTTCCAAATTAAAGCGTGTTGATGTAGAAAACGTCATACTAAAAAATCATCAACACTTCCTACACTTACTTAAAAAGAATAAAGTGAAGAAAACCAAACAAACTGTGAAAAAGAGCAAACCATTGGAAAAAAAGCCTAAACCAACTGCAAAAGACAATAACACTAACAAACAACAAATTGACGCGTTAAT
This sequence comes from Siderastrea radians, assembly GCA_964017195.1. Lineage (NCBI taxonomy): Eukaryota > Metazoa > Cnidaria > Anthozoa > Scleractinia > Rhizangiidae > Siderastrea > Siderastrea radians. The sequence goes on along the minus strand of OZ024899.1, from coordinate 4,955,086 downwards.
AAAACGGTTAAATGACAACGATAAAATAAACATAAGAGTAAAAGAGTACATAACCCAAATTTTAAATACACTTGACGAAAAAGCAGCTGGAAAAAGATATCCCGAATTTATTGATGAACGATACAGTGGTGTCACTATTCAAAAAAATAAATCACAGTACGTCATACGCGATACTAATGATTTTAGCAATATAATACTAACAGCTACAACTGATCGCAAGAAGGTTGAAGACCTACTATACCATATGTTAGCATAATTGGATCATTTGAATTCTTGACTTCGTTTGAACGCACATAAATATAAACATTTAAAAGAAAACTTATAGTAATATTATATAGAATGGAATTAGAAAAATCTAATCATATAAATATGGATAAAGCTAGTTTGAAAAAACTCAGCAAATCGCAACTCATCAAATTGCTTCTAAAGAATGAGAATAAGAAGCCAGTTCCACAAAAAAGAAGACCAATACCAACACCTCGTAAGAGTGTTAAACAAATGGTCAAGCAGTACGAAGATAATATTATTCAACCGCCAGCAGAATTCCGGGATAATTACAAACCAGTCCCAGAACCAAGAACTAAAAAAAATGCTGTCAAAAAACCGGTTCCAACACCAAGAACCATAATACAACAAAAAGACAAAGCTTTAAAAGGTTATACAAAGTCATTTGAAATTGGCATCAAAAACAATAAAGACCCATTAGCTCAAATGCAAAATACAAGAAAGGCTATAGAACAACGTGCAATAACTTTGTTAGATGAAATGAAAGGCCTTAAATATGTTGAAACAGTAAAAGTCACATTCAATAAAATTTCTGATGGCGAAATAGTTGAAAAGTCAGCATATTTCAACAGTAAAGTTCAAACAATTATTAACAATACAGAAATCAATGAAGCATTACAAATGTCTAAACAAAATCTCTTAAACCAGATCTCTCAGTGGATATCAGAAGGTTCAGGATGGACTATACAATCTGTTGATAGCCATTACCTAAATTTTGTTAAATACAAGCCAATGAAAGGATCCTCTTATATCCAACTGCCTTCTGAACTGAGAAACTGCGCTAAAGGCTTAATAAACATGAAAAATAAGGATAACGAATGTTTCCGTTGGTGTCACATAAGACATTTGAATCCACAAGATAAAGACCCACAAAGAATTAAAAAAGTTGATAGACAATACGTTGAAAAGTTAGATTACTCAAACATTGATTTTCCAGTAAGTGTTAAACATTATAGAAAAATTGAGAAGCAAAACAGTATCAACATAAGCGTATTCGGATATGAAGACAGACAACCATATCCCATCTATGTTTCTAAAGAAAAGTATGAAGATCATATGGAACTATTACTTGTAACGAAAGATGAAAACAAGCATTATGTTCTCATAAAAGATTTCAACAAGTTCATGTACAATCAAACAAAACACAAAGAGAGGAAACACTTTTGTATGTATTGTCTACAATGTTTTAGCTCTGAAAGGGTATTAAACAATCACAAAGACAAAGTTAACGGTACTCAAGCAATTAGAATGCCAAACAAATACAATAACATACTGAAATTCAACAACTTCCATAAACAGCAACCTGTGCCATTTGTCATTTATGCTGATTTTGAGGCTATAACAGAGAAAATTCAAGGATGTCAACCCGACAGTAATAAATCATACACCGAAGCCTACCAAAGACATACAGACTGTGGATATGGTTATAAAGTGGTTTGTTGTTATGATGACAAATATACAAAACCAATACAACTATATAGGGGTGAAAAGGCTGTGTACAAATTCATGGAAAATATGTTAGAAGAAGTAAAATACTGTAAAAACATTATGAAGAAAAATTTCGATAAGCCATTGAAAATGACGAAAGATGATGAAGAGAAATTTGAAAAAGCAACAAAATGCCACATCTGTGATAAAGAATATGAAGAATATACTGAAAAAGACATACGCGTCAGAGATCATTGTCATATTACTGGTATTTTTCGAGGCTCAGCTCACCAAGACTGTAATCTACAACAAAAAAAAAATTCCTGTCATATTCCATAATTTGAGAGGTTATGACAGTCATTTCATTATGCAAGAAATTGGAGCTATTGTTAAAAATAATACATACAAAAATAATAAAGGAGAGGAGAAACAAATGAATATCAATGCCATACCAAACAATATGGAGAAGTATATGGCTTTCATGCTTGGTAACCATCTAACATTCATTGACAGTTTCCAATTCATGAGCTCAAGTGTAGATAAACTAGTCAGCAACTTACCAGCAGAAGCTTTAAAGTATACAAACAAAAGATTCCGAAAAGAAAAATTCAAGCTTATGACACGAAAAGGCATTTATCCGTATGATTACATGGACAGTTTTGAGAAATTCAATAAAACAGAATTACCAACTCAAGAAGAATTTTACAGCATATTGAATAATGAGCATATAAGAGATGAGGATTATAGTCATGCTCAAAAAGTGTGGAATACATTTAAATTACAAACGATGGGCGAATACCACAATCTATATCTTAAGTCTGATATACTTCTATTAGCCGACGTTTTTGAAAACTTCCGCAAAACATGTCTTCAGTATTACAAACTTGACCCATGCCACTACTTTACATCTCCTGGTTTGTCGTGGGATGCCATGTTGAAGATGACCAATATTCAACTAGAACTAATTACAGACAGAGACATGTATCAATTTATTGAAAAAGGCATGCGTGGTGGTATATCTTATATTGCCAATCGATATGGAAAAGCAAACAATAAGTACATGAGAGAATACGACGAGAAGGCGCCCTCAAAGTACATTATGTATCTTGATGCAAATAATTTATACGGTTGGGCTATGAGTCAATACCTCCCTAGGAGTGGTTTCAAATGGTTGACAGAAAAGCAGATTAACAACATAAATTTAGTCAAATATAATAAAAATAGTGGAAAAGGTTCAATACTAGAAGTTGATCTAGAATACCCCAAAGAGTTGCATGATCTTCATAATGACTACCCATTAGCTGCAGAAAGAGTTCGTGTAAATAAAGATATGCTGTCTGAGTATTGTAAAAAAATAGCTACAAAATATAATATATCGACAGGACTAGTACATAAATTAATTCCTACATTAAGCAATAAAGAAAAATATGTTCTGCATTACAGAAACCTACAGCTATACCTCGATCTTGGTTTAAAACTAAAGAAAATTCATCGAGTGTTGCAGTTCAATCAGTCACCTTGGTTAAAACAATACATTGATTTCAATACACTGAAACGTACTCAAGCGAAAAATTCATTCGAAAAAGACTTCTTCAAGCTAATGAATAACTCAGTGTTTGGAAAGACAATGGAAAACATAAGAAAGCGTGTTGATGTCAGACTTGTGACTGATGAGAAGAAACTATTGAAGATGGCTTCTAAACCTACTTATGTAAGCAGTAAGATATTCAACGAAAATCTAGTTGCAGTGCATAAAATAAAGGAAACGCTTACTCTCAACCGGCCTGCATATGTAGGAATGTGTATTCTTGATCTAAGCAAAACTCTGATGTATGATTTCCATTATAACTACATAAAAGAAAAGTACGGAGACAAAGCCAGACTACTATTCACTGACACAGACAGTCTGACATATGAAATCGAAGCTGAAGATGTCTACAGAGACGTTTGGAATGATAAAGATCGATTTGACAACAGCGACTACCCTGAAAGCTCGCCGTATTTTGATAAGACAAATAAAAAAATTATTGGTAAATTCACAGATGAAGCAGCTGGAATTCCAATCACAGAATTTGTCGGTTTGCGATCAAAAATGTACTCATATGTAAAAGATAACGAGAAAGAGGCTAGAACTGCAAAAGGTATAAAAAAGGTTGTAATAAATAAAGAGATCAAACATGAAGACTACAAAAATGTTTTATTACAAAATAAACAAATACATCACACTATGAAAACTATTCGAAGCAGCAAACATCAACTAGGTAGTTATGAAATAAACAAAGTATCACTAAGCTGCTTCGATGACAAAAGATATATATCAACTAATGGAATAGAAAGTTCAGCATATGGTCATTATAAAATCTCAAGAGATTAGGTATAAATACAAGTACTAACAAAAAAAATGGAAATCACAAGTTCTACAATCAAAGTCTACTTTTCTGTTCACAATCGTCTCAATTTTCATCGATTGCTTCTTGAGAATGAGATGGTGGCGGGATCTGATATGGTTCAGCTCTCTTTTTGAATGAATTTCGCATAGTTAGCCGTTTCACTGTCTCCTTCCTTTGTTGTTCAGCGAACTTGCTATGCAATTCATTCACATAGACGCGCCTTTTCTTCTCGATTGAAATAATTTTCTCGCACTCCTTGAAAAGATCTTGAATCATTCTCATATTCTTCAATGAATCATCAAGGTTGAGTTTCGTGATGTCGTTGACAAAATCACCGAGACTGAAACTGAATTTCCAATTCTGATCTCCAACCAATTGAGCGCACTGACTGAGGGATTCTTTCACACTTCTTTCGCATCCAGAAATCTGGTTTTGAAGGGTGGACATGGACTTCGGCATGTTGACTGATGATTGAAGGTTAACCAAATCAACGTACTGGCTCAAGGATTCTTTCAGACTTATTTCCCACCTTGAAATAAGGTTTTGGGCAGCTGTAAATATATCAAAGCAAAGCAACAAGTAGAGTAAACTCAAGTGCATAAACTTTAACATCTTGAGTAATGATTGTAAGTAAACTTTATACACAAATATATTTCAACCTTTCTTGACTATGATTGGTCGATAGAGATCATACGACTGATTCATGACCTTGGAAAAATAGATGAGTCATTTCCTGTATTGCATAACAAACATTCTATCACGTTCTGGAAATGCAATTGTACACGTGAGTGATGGAATCTCATGTCTAGACTTATTTCTGCGAAAAACTTCCTGCTTTTCCGAGAATAATAAACTTCCTGTGGTTTGGTGTCACGTGATGTAATAATGCCTTTGATACATCATGAGATAAAACATAGTAGTTATATAGTTGGCGGTTCCAGCACAGTTTTTTTTAAAACTGTGCTAAAACGGCCAACTATATATCTACTTTCAATTAGATGGTAACCATTTTACGGCAAGGAGCCGAGCAAGGCTCGGTAAGTCATCACGAAGTGATGAGCGAGGCTCCTTTGCGATTTCTTTCGGGGTAGAGACTAGTAGAGTCTCGTAGGGCCGAAAGAAATAATATTAAATTATTTTTTGGATTACTATATGCTAGATCCATATTTTTATTTCATTAGGAGATGAAATCTCATGATGAAATGAAAATATATTATGGGAAACTATATGTTTTTTTTTTTAGATGTTACCATTTTTTATGCATTGGGGAACAAAAGCGGAGCTTTTGTGAGGCAGTGAATTGATCGCAAAGCGATCAAGAGGGGAAGTTTCTTTTTGCGATGCTGGTTCCATTTTTTGGATTACTATATGTTTTTTTAGATGGCGCTATTTTTTATGCATTGGGGAACAAAAGCGGAGCTTTTGTGAGGCAGTGAATTGATCGCAAAGCGATCAAGAGGGGAAGTTTCTTTTTGCGATGCTGGTTCCATTTTATGGGAAACTATATGTATTTTATTACATGAGCGCAATTGATTGGATTTGGATACTATATGTTGTATCTCATGATGCATCCAACTCATTATTCAATCACGTGACCTTGTTGGTTTAAATTAAAAATAATATCTCATATAATAGTACAGAATGAATTGTAACAAGGAATTACATGATGAACTGAAAGAATCAGGAGATATTGTTTGTCCTTTTTGTGACCAAAAATTGGAAGATTCTAATGAAAAACCACAAGATCGTTTAGTGAAATATTATTCATGCTGTGATAATCAGTATATTATTAACGACGATGGGATGTTAGCATGTCTAAGTTGTGGTGTAGTACAAGGATATAATTATGTGAAAGAATATGTTAATTTTTATGAGAACAGACATTGATTTGTGAGAAAATCTGTTTACTGTAGAAAATACCATGTCAATAACATGTTGCTGAAAATCCAAGAAAAATACGACATAAAATTATCCAACAGTGAGAAACATAAGATTGATATAATCTATGCAGAGATTGGTAAGATTATAAATGAAGTTAATGGTACAAGGAAAAGAATGATTAGCGTTAATTTTATTATGAGAAAGATATTCAAGATGATTGGAATACCTTACAAAAATATTCCAATTAGTAAATCGAAAAAAACATTAGCTTTTTACAATCGATATTGGGTAAGTATTATGTCTCTTATTGGTGATAAAATAAAATCTATTATTAGATGAATACCTTATTATATTTCTTTTCAAATTTGTCAGTTAACGGACACATTTCAATGATTATTTCATCAAGAACTTTGAAATGATCAAGAAACTCTTTTTCATTATACTCCAGTCCTCTCATAAATGACCGTAAATGAGTTAAAACCTTTTCATACGTAGTGTACGCGAATTTACACATCTCGATCTTTCTTTTGTAATTTTTGACCTCTGAATATGTTTTTAGTATAAGCCCTGCGCCTGATATTGATCCAAGTACAGCGGGGTTTAACGTCACACCACCAGCCACAGTCCCAGTTACTATCAATACAACAGATCCAATGTTACATGCTATATTCTTTTTCTTGAAGCTTTTAAATGACTCTTTGTGGAGCCAGTATTGCTTATGGTAGAATTTGTACAATGCTTTCAACTCAGATATTCGATCTTCTGTTAAATTTTCTGAAACATGGTTCCAATTGAATATTCTTTCACGTCTATCCATATATATTATATGGTTACATTTTTTCTTTTTTGAACGATTTCTTAATACTGATGTATAATTTTCTGATGTTTCGAACTATTTTTTCTATATTCTCAATAATTTCGTTGATTAAAGTTGATGTTTTCATATTATATTGTTTAGATTATTCATTATGTTTTTCATCGGAAACCTCAACGCTTATTTCTTTTGGGATAATATATTCTAAAAAGCATTCCATGCTCCAATCAGATGGATATCCCGCATTGTGATATATGATGAATGAAAAAAATGTTTATGGCACTCTATATTCAATCGACATTAAGAGTTCTTGGTTTTTCACAACTGAACCCAGTTCCACTGCCAAATGACCAAAAGCTAGTATTAAATTAATACTTATTGCCTGTGTTCGAGTTGCTTTGGTTGAAGTGTAAGTGATTGATTGAGTTAAATGGTCACTGTGTTTTACTTTTAAAGAAATAGGCGTATATCGTCTTTTGACTTTGAAATAGAGCACTGTTATAGTTAATATGTGGCTATGATTTGGAATGATTATTTTGTCACAACCATTTAATAAAAATGTGTTCCCATTTTTTGTATTCAAAATCCCATTTATGTAATGAACGGAACCATGCAAACGATGTCCGTTTAAAGATAAATCTGTTTCCATCACCAATTTTCCATTCTCAATTACAAAAGCGGTGTCATAGACACTTGGGTCAACGTTTGAAATTGTTTCTTTTACACCATAAACAATAAGATGTCCAATTGTTAAAAGTGATGGAAAAGTAACTGTACCGTGTAGATCGAGATAAATAAATTGTGGAGGTGAGCTACCCCATCGGTGAAAATTGATAACTGTTTTCGTGTACTTCTCGAATGTTTTTGTTGCATAATTAGAAATTGAAATCGTAGTGCCTTGCACTGCCACACTCAACTCATTCATTTCCGGCGGAAACCATTCAACGACTAAAGTATAGTAACCGACTGGAAGTTTATAAAGGTTAAAACCGAGGCGTGATTGGTACTGGTTTGGTGAGCTTTTTTGAAACAGGAGTTTAAGTTGGTAAGCTTTTTTATTAATTTGATGTGGAGAATTGGAAAAATCAACAATACCCAAAACCTCAATATTGTATTCACTCGAAGATTCATCAGTGTCTTCCATCAAGTATCTGAAGGCGTCTTTTTTTTGTCCTGAATTAATAATCTGAGATTCATGAATTTTTTGAGTGACAAGATTTCTCAAATCTGTTATTTCATTTTCCATTAACTCAACATTAACTGCGGATTTCGAATTTTTTGAATCGGTTTGTAAGTTAACAATTTTATTGTTATTTAAATTCAAGTTTCCAGACATACTTGTTGTGCCATCAAGTTTAAGATATTCTTTTTGTGTCTCACTAAGTCTTTTGTTAACAAACTCTACACTTGTGGCGTCTTTTTGGTTTGATGGAAATTTAAGATTAGTAATTGATTTATTTGTCATATCAATATCAACATTTTTATCCAATTTTTTCACAAGTTGGTTATCGACATATTTTTTATTTGTTGCATGATCTGAATTAACTGGGTCTTTGATATTTGTTATGAAATGGTTGTTCATGTCTAAAGATTGTAGCATAGACCCGCCTTCTTTTTTACTCAAGAATATATTCCGGGCTGTGTTATAAGAGATGGCTTTATTTGTGTTTCCATGAATTGGGTACGGCTGTGGTTGTAAAATTAGGTCTCCGTTCATAGTTGCTCCTGTCTTTTTCACAAACTGAGTTGTATCCACACTTGGAATCTTAGCTATTTCACTATCTAACTGGCTTTTTGTAACCACATCATTATTATTGGTTCCTTGTTTTACATTCACTAATTTTTTATTCTGCATATCATAATCATTATTAGCATCTAATTTAAATCCAATACCAGGTAAACCTCTTGAACCTATCTTACCTAGTCCTTGAGAATCATCATGGTTAAGGATACCGTTAGTATAACTCATATATTAATGGTTTATATTCTTTCATCGAAATTTCGGGCTACCTTTTTTTTGACCTTATCAACATACAGAAAACTATATGGATCCTTAGTAGCCTTCTGATAATCCTCTTTGTTAACACCCAATTCTCTACAAATCATGGATTGTTCATTTCTTGATGGGAAATCGTATATGCAATAATGTGAACTATTCAGTCTTATTGTTTTATCGGTTCCGTAATAGCTTTGACTTAAATATATACAACAACAATTTTTATTTCTTGAATTGGTGAAGTAGTCTCGTATCCGTTCGTCATTTTTGTTACTTGTATTCAAATAGTCATCAAATATGATTAATTTTTGGTTTTCCTCAGACAAATCTGTAAGAGGGATGATTTCATCGTTACTTGCTTCTATCACATCATAACCGACCTCTTTTGATATTGGTTCAAGAGTTTTCAACAGATGCTTATATTTGCTTTGGGAGAGATTTCGAGCATAAAGGTATATCTTGTCAAAGTATAAGAGTCTGTAGATCATAAAGAGAACCAGCGTAGTTTTACCCATCCCAGAAGGACTACAAATAAGCATCCTGAAACATTTGTTTGGCATGAAACTCTTTAATTGGATAAAATCGTTATTTTCATCGTCTTGAATGTCATAGTTTTGAATTTTCATATATCATTTGTTTATACAATTTTATCGCATGGCGACATGCTATGCGAAACGCTATGCTAGCGTTTTTATATATGATAACCGTAATTTTCCGGACAAAATACAAAATTTTATGTAAACAAATGATATAATGAGTTTACTCAAATGGAAAGAAATGGCTGAGAAACGATCCGAGCTTGGTAAAAAGATTAACACAGTAAGAGATACAATAAAACAAAAAAAGATATCTGATCAAATGGGTGAAGTCGAGGCAGAGAAACTTTTCAAACCTATAACATCTGAGTTAAAGGAACTTACAGCCCCAAAAGCACCGTTGAGAAGATTGGTAAAGAAAAAGCGACCTGTTCCAGATTATGGAATAGCTATTGATGATGAAGTGCCTGATTATGGATTGGAAGATCTATTTGGTGATCAAGTTCTACCACAAAATGACAAACAATTGGTTCCAAAACCTCCAAGTTATGAAGACGTCCTCGAGGATTTAGCATCAGGTAAAAAACAAATGTATATAGATCCGGAATATATGTATGAACCTGAAGATCTTCCACCTGAATACGAAGAAGAAGAAGTACCTGATTATAACATTTTCGAGGAGGATAGAATAAATCAAGCTTTAGATCAACTTGGAATTCCTAACTATGATGATGTTGAATTATGTCTAACAGAAAAGGGTATGGATGATAAAAAGAGTAAAGCTTATCTGAACAAAATCTTGGAAAATGCTAAAGATCAACGTTCGAAACTAAATGGTTATTGGAGTGATATCACTAAAAAATTAAATAGTGGTTTAATGACTGAAGCTGAGGCTCAATATCGAAGAAAGGTCATTACTGATACGAGGAAGGTTTTAAATAATTATATCAATTACAACAATCAAAGATTAAAAAATATTAAAGGGTCTGGTTTGAAGAAAAAAACAAAAAGAGGTGGACAAGTCCAGTTTTTCAATAATCCAACAGAAATGATGAAAAAACTTGAACTGATTATAGGATCAAAGGTTGCCGGTAATAATAGCATAGAGCTAAGAAACACAGGTGTTGCACTTCTCGACATCTTGTTGAGAAATTCAATACTCAATAAGCCACAATATAACAGAATATACAAAAACTATTTTAGTCTAAACTAATCATATAAATGAATAGACAACTTGTATTATCCAGTCATACAGTAAAAACCCAAAATGGTAATAAACCATCGGATTTCACAATCAAATACAGTAATCCGATAATACTAGATTCAAACAGACAATATGAAATCGGCCTAGACCGAATCATTTCGATGTCATTCACTTGGTTTAACATTACGAAAGAACTCACTAATCAGAAAATAAGATATTCGTCTGATAGTGGTACTAATTGGACGGAAATTATATTCAGCCCTGGAGTATGGAATTACATTGATTTTGACAATTTAATCAAAGAAAAAACAAAAACAGGGACATCATCAAACCCTCAATATCCTATCACTCTCGAGTTTGACGATACAATATTTCGAACAATAATAACACTTGCCTCAAATTACAGATTAGATCTTACTCAAAGTAATTTTAATGATCTTATTGGTTTCAATAAAAAGATTCTAATAAGTAGTGTAAATGTCGGAGATTACATTCCTAATCTCTCACAAGACAGAGAAATATTGAATGTTCATTGTGATTTGATAAGTGATAGTCTTGTCGATGGTGAAGAGTCAGATATTATATATAGTTTCAGTACCTCAACTCTCACCCCGAGTTATAGTTTCACACAAGAGCCTCGACGAGTTCAGTACAACCCGTGTAATAAAAATACGATCAATAAAATAAGAATTTATATCACCGACGGTAAACGAAGAATTATAGATCTTAATCATAGTGACACTTCATTCAGTTTGATTTTAAGAGATAAGAGAGATTAATCTAACTAATAGTTATATATGTCGTCGTATGAATACAAGCGTATTTATCATCCAAAACTTGGATGATTTGTTTATGAACATAAAGGATCTGGGCTCATTGTTGACAACATTTTCAAACCGGTTGGAAGGGTGTTAAGTAAAGTTCCAGAAATGGTTTTAAAACCTTTTGCCAAAAAAGCGCTTGAATCTGGTATTTCACATGCTGGAGACAAACTGGGAAAAAAAGCAGCTGAAAAAAGCGGAGAGCTTATTATGAGAAAATTACACGGTTCAACTAAACAATCAATGAATAAAACCATGAAACCAACCAAACCTACTAAACCAAAACAAGAAGAAGATTACAACACAATTCTGAATAGACTTATATCTGGTACTGGATTAAGACGATAAAATGTTATTAAAAAGTGAATTTTATCCAATTATAAAAAGACTAGCAAGTGGGAAATGGTTTATATAAAAAGTGAATTTTATCTAAACTATCAATATATAATGAGTTTCAGAACATATGAAAATCTTCAAAGATATGAATATGTCAGATTTCATCTAGACAATGTCATTGAGCAACCTGCTAACAATCAAAGCCAGAAAAAGACAGGTTACAGATTCACAATCAACGATAGGTCGACTATGTTCGATTTTTTTAATGGGTATTTCGAAGTAACCAAAGAGCTTCAAAAAAGGGCAGATGGTGCTGGATATGCTGCAGCGGATCGCATCACAATGATAAACGGATCTCACAGTCTAATCAGACATATGGTCATCAAATCTTCAGGCAAAATCGTGTATGAGAGTGATAATTTGCATAGAATTACGAATGTTAAAAACTTACTCGAATACAGTGATAACTACAGTCGATCTGTTGGAAAGAATTCGTTCTGGTATCTTGACACTGATGGAACAACAGCGAATACCAACTTAGGATTCGAGGCACGTCGTATTTTAACCCAGGCTAATCAGAATGACGGCGGCGGAGGAGCTAAATCGATTAACGAGATGATTCCGTTAAACAGATACAGCTTTTTCCAGGAATTAGAAAAAAAAATGCTGCCCCCGATGCAGCTCACGATTGAATTAACATTGAACGAAGATAATGAACTGATTCACAAAGCAGCTGCTGCTGATGATGGTAGGGTTGTAGTAAAAAGATTGTATCTTTGGCTACCAAGACTAATCCCAAAAGACATCATGTATAGTAATTTCGTTTCAGAGTTTCTTAAACCAACAACCTGGACATATATGCGAGATATCTACAATCAGTCAGCAAATACCAGAGCTATTCAGAATATGTTTCAAATCAGTCCAGCTATTGATAACGTTAAACATGTTTTTATTTATCTCCAGCGAACAGATGCACCGAATGATGTTGAAGCAGAGAGGAGTCCGTATTTGTTCGATACTTTCAAGTTGAATGCCGCTAACGCTAACAGCTCTCTATCAAGCTGTAGGCTTGAATACGGGAATAACGTTTTTTACCCAGAGCTGGAATATGATAGTGACTCTAAAATACGGATATTTAATGATCTCATGTCATATGCATTTCGTAAGAACGATTACAATTCAGGAACACAGCTTAATGTATCCAATTTCACTAGTTTGTATGGATTATTGTATTTCTATTTGTCATATCAGAAAGAGGTAGTGACGAGAGATCCTAAACAGTTGATTCTCCATTATCGTCTCAATGCAGCCCCGGCAGCAAACGTCCGAGCTCATAGCATCGTATTTTACGAGAGTGAGGTTGTTGTTAAGACAATTGGAAACGAATTGATGATAGTTTAAATAAATAAGTTTTAAATTGATGAATATGTTTTTTAAAATAGGATTTATCTAACATATAATATATGACACAACTATACGAAATTAAAGTTAGTTTATCACCAAACCAAAAAAAGAATCTTAGTAACGCGTATCATAAAAGAGAAACAATAGTTCTAAGGCTTACGAAGGACTCTCTATCTGGGAATGACACTCTATACGTACCTCAGAATATAGTTAAGCGATTGAATAAAAATAGAAATTTGAAAAAGGGAATGGACATAAAACTAGCAAAAACAAACATTCGAAAACAAGTTGGTGGATCCCTCCTCTCAACAATTTTGAATTTGGCACGAACTTTTGCTCCAACGATTGCCAAAACTATTGGATTGTCAGCTTTAGCTGGAGCAGCTGGTGAAGGAGCATCTCAGATCGTCAAAAAGATATCTGGAAGAGGTTTACAAACCGGTGGGTTCCTAATACCACAAAATAAAATCGATAAGTTGATAACATATAAGCATCTTTTGACCACAAAACAAAAACAAGATATATTAAATGCTCTACAAACAGGCTCTGGTGTTCATATAAAACCAACGAAATTACAAACAGGTGGTTTCTTAGGCACTCTTCTTGCAACAATTGGAGTTCCTTTAGCTCTTCAGGCATTAAAGGCGGTTACTGGTAGTGGTGCTCCACAGATGGGACAGCCTAAAAGACTACCTAGACCTACACCAAGCACTTCCAACAATCAAGACGGCGGTTTGTTAGTTACAAGACCCCCACCTTTTTTTGGGAATTGGCCGAACGATACAATCGGTATGGGAATTAAAAAGAAAAGAAAAGCTCACAAAAAGGGCGACGGCCTGCTATTAGGAAAGAACTCACCTTCAAAAAAGTCCCTCTTCTAAACATTTTGTTGTAAAACCAAAATTCCATAACAATGTCCCATTAAGCAATTACGATTTAATAAAATGGTGTAAATATCTGAATATCCCAATTAAAGATGTTCTTTCTAGAGATGAATCAGTGCCCCACAATCATAGACAGGCTCTATTCATTTACAATCTTGAACCATCATATATGAACGGTAGCCATTGGGTATCCACATATGTTAAAGATAACATTGTCAATTACTTTGATAGCTTTGGTTTACCTCCCTTCCAAGAAATTGTTAATCACGCAAGAAAAAAGAATTTAACACTTCTTCATCAAAATAACCAAATACAAAATTTAATGACGACAACATGTGGTTACTTTTGTTTATACTTTTTAAATGAGATGAATAAGGGTAAATCATATTTTGATCTGTTGGAAGTTTTCGACATATATGATACAACGAAGAATGAGAAATTCTTAGAACAGTATTTCAAAAATATCTAACTCATACATATATGAGATCATATTGTGTAAAACTAAAAAAGGTTACAGAATGTGTTACAGGAAGTGAAAGATATGTGAGAGCTAAAAATAACAGACTTATGATGAAATGTATTTGTGCTGAATGTGGTATTACAAAAACCAAATTCATCAAAAGTCAAAAGGGAGGTGAAAATCCATTAGGTTAAGCTTTTGAGGCAGCCAAAATAGCCGAACAAATAACTCGCAAAGTTATTCCATCAACGAACCATGTATTTGACCGATATTGGTCTGGTGATATCTTGAAAGGTGCTTTCACAGGAACAACAGGTATCACAAGCAAGAAATTCTGGACTAAACCAAAGAAGGGTACTGTCATGCGTTTGGTGAAAAATCCCAAAACTGGTAAATATGAAAACGTATATATTGAACCTTAATCTAATCTAATCATATTATATATGAAATCATATTGCGTGAAACAAAAAAAACAGACAGAATGTGTGCCTGGTTCTGAAAGATATGTGAGAGCCAAAAATGGAAGGCTTATGCTTAAATGCACTTGTGCTGAATGTGGTATTACAAAAACCAAATTCATCAAAAGCCAAAAGGGAAACGGGCTGGCCCGTCGAAAGGGGCGGGCTTACTAGATACAGTAGCATCGACTGGTACTGATTTATTGATTCACCACGGTATTCCTTGGCTTGGAAAAAAGGCAGTTGAAATGGGAAGATATTATGGATCAGAAGCCTTGAGAAACCCAAAACTGCAGAAAAAGGCTATCGATTATGCTCTGGATAAGTTGAATCCGATGATTCAAAATGTTGGAAGTCAAGCTCTTGATCAATTGTCT
Organism: Siderastrea radians; assembly: GCA_964017195.1. Taxonomy (NCBI): domain Eukaryota; kingdom Metazoa; phylum Cnidaria; class Anthozoa; order Scleractinia; family Rhizangiidae; genus Siderastrea; species Siderastrea radians. The sequence goes on along the minus strand of OZ024899.1, from coordinate 4,939,812 downwards.
ACTAAAATCAGGCCAAAGAAAAAGTACAAAACCAACAGAAAGGATTTGGATGGTGGAAGTTTAGATATCCATAAAGCTATTGGAAGACTACCTAAACCAAAATCAGGATGGACTTTACCTGGTCATAAATACACTGGGCCATACAACCCTCTCGATAAGCAGTTAGAGTATGATCCAGTGACAGGTGAAATCTTAAAAATATATGATAAACCGACCGGTAAAACGGATGCAATAGCAATGCAACACGACGTCGATTATTCGGTTTGCAAGGATGACAAAAAATGCAAGAATAAAGCTGATAGAAAAATGGTTAAGGCTCTAGACAGTGTGCCTTACAATGAAAGACAATGGGGGCATTGGCTGGCTAGAAATATGATTAACACGAAGGAGAAACTAGGTCTCGGTGTAAAACAAAGGAAGACAAAAAACGGGAAAGGCCGTCGAGTGAAGAAAACTGGCAAGAAAAATTAGCTGATGAATTACACAAACCCATAAAACGTAACTTTACTCGGCGGCGGGTAATTGTAAACCATATTGACGAGATATGGTGCTCTGATCTTGTTGAAATACAACAGTTCAGAAAATGGAACACTGGCTACAGATACCTTCTCATGGTTCTAGATGTGTTTAGTAAATATGGTTGGATTGTCCCTTTAAAAGACAAAAAAGGAGAAACTGTTATGAATGCTTTTAAAACAATCCTTAAAGAAGGCAGAAAACCGGAATTTTTATGGACAGACAAAGGGAAAGAGTATTACAACAAACACATGAAAGACCTCTTAGAAAAGAATAAAATAACCTTGTACTCAACTGAGAATGAGGAAAAGTCGTCAGTTTGTGAAAGATGGAACAGAACAATTAAAACCAAGATGTGGAAGCAGTTTACTGTTCAAGGTAATACACGGTATTTAGATATGCTACCTAAAATATTGAAACAGTATAACAACACCAGACATTCAAGTATTAAAATGACACCTGTAGAAGCCAGTAAAAAGAAGAATGAAGGAACTGTTTACTTTAATCTGTATGGTAATTTGGAGCAAGTATCATCTAAACCGAAATTCAAAATAGGTGATAAGGTTAGAATAAGTAAGTATAAACGGAATGTGTTTGATAAGGGCTATACACCAAATTGGTCTGAGGAAGTTTTTACAGTTGATAAAATCCAATATACGAATCCAACAACTTACAAACTAAAGGATCTCAGAGGTGAAGACATTCAAGGGAGTTTTTATGAACCTGAATTGCTGAAAACAAAACAAGAGGTATTCAGAATTGATAAAGTCATTCGGAGGGATTATAAGAAGAAACAAGCTTTAGTTAAGTGGAAGGGATATAGTGATTACTTCAACAGTTGGATTCCAATGAAGGATTTACAAACAGTATAACATTATTGTATGAAGAAGTTGTTGAAGAAATTATGGCGCTGGATATTCGGCAACAAAAAGAGGTATTATCTGAGTGAATCCAAAAATCCAATATTGTGCAGCAGAGATTCAATCCAGAGTTCACTTATTTTTGTAAATACTTGAGTCTGCTGTGGTGAACATGTTTAAAAATAAATATATAGTATATACATATGGAAAACGAAAATGAAGAGGAAAAACGACTAAAAGAAAGGTACATGGTAAATGATCAACAGTATCGAGAACTTCGTTCAACCTATGAAGATTATAGATTATGTCAAATAAAAGGTTTTGTAGAAAATATGCCATATCTGACTTTTCCAGAGTTCATGGAAAAAAGTATACGCATCGGCATACGTTTGAGAAATGAATTGGATCGAAAGTGCCTTGAAGAACTCTGGAAAAGAATTGGATATGACCCTCTCATGTGGATGCACTAACCAAATGAATGGTAGCATTATAATAAAATCATATAGTATATGCTATTTTATTTAAACAAAAAAAAATTATATATACATATATATATAGATGGATACAGGAAATCAGCAGTGGTTATGCGAATTTTGTAATAAGAATTACAGTTTGAAGAGAAAGGACAAACATCTTCTGACTAAGGTTCATAAAAAGAATAAAGAACGTTGTGAGCGGGATGAGGAACTTGAAGAATATGAGATACGTCGAGATGTACTATTGGCGGAAAAAGGAGATATGAGTTTTAAGGAGTTTGTAAAACAAAGAATACTTGTTGATAAACAGCTTAAGGAGGAATTTGGTCGAAATTACAAAGTTGAATGAATTTAAAAATAAAAAATAAATCATTAAAAAATAAACATATAGTATTATATATATGGAAAATCAGAATGTTAAGAGAGGAAGACCGAAAATATATTTCACTGAAGAAGCCAGAAAGGAGGCTTTAAAAAAAAGTAAAACAAAGTACATGCTGAATAAAGAATGGTATTGTGATGTCTGCAAAAATGGACGAAATTATACTCTTGCAGGCAAATGGATTCATTTTAAATCAAAAAAACACATCAAAAACGCTGAAAAATAATACAGTTCAAAGGATTCATATTCGGATCATTTGAATTCTTAACCATACTTAAACGCGGAATGAAAGTCATTTAAAATAAAAACTTATAGTAATATATACATAGAATGCAAATGAAAGAATCTAATCATATTAATATGGATAAAGCTAGTTTGAAGAAACTGAGCAAATCGGAACTTATTAAATTGCTTCTGAAGCAGGAGAATAAGAAGCCAGTTCAACAAAAAAGAAGACCAATACCAACACCTCGTAAGAGTGTCAAAGAAATGATCAAGCATTATGAAGATAATATTATTTAACCACCTGCAGAGTTTAGGGATAATTACAAACCAATTCCTGCACCAAGAACTAAAAAAAATGCTGTAAAAAAACCGGTTCCAACACCAAGAACCATAATAAAACAAACAGACAAAGCTTTAAAAGGTTTTGTCAAATCTTACGAAATTAGTATCAAAAACAATAAAGACCCATTAGCTCAAATGCAAAATACACGAAAAGGTGCAGAACATCGTGTAATAACTTTGTTGAATGAAATGAAAGGCTTGAAATACGTTGAAACATTGAAAGTCACTTTCGAAAAAATATCAGCTGATGTAATAGTCGAAAAGTCAGCATATTTCAATAGTACAAGTCAAACAATAATTAACCGAATGGAAATCACTGATTCATTACAATTAACAAAACAACAGATAATGAATAAAATAGCTCAATGGATATCAGAAGGATCAGGATGGACGGTACAATCAGTTGATAACCATTACCTAAACATTGCCAAATACGAACCCATGAAAGGATCCTCATATATCCAACTACCTTCTGAACTGAGAAACAGTGCTAAAGGCTTAATAAACATAAAAAATGAGGATAATGAATGCTTCAGATGGTGCCACATTAGACATTTAAACCCACAAGACAAAAATCCTCAAAGAATTAAGAAGACTGACAAACAATACGTTGGAAAGTTAGATTATTCAAACATTGAATTTCCAGTCGGTGTCAAACATTATAACAAAATTGAAAAGCAAAACAGCATCAATATAAATGTATTCGGATATGAAAACAAACAACCGTACCCCATCTATGTTTCCAAAGAAAAGTATGAAGATCATATGGAACTACTTCTGGTAACTGAAAAAGAAAACAAGCATTATGTTCTCATAAATGATTTCAACAGATTTATGTATAACCAAACAAAACATGAACACAGGAAACACTTTTGTATGCACTGTCTGCAATGTTTTAGTTCAGACAGGGTATTAAGCAACCACAAAGATATTTGCATACAAGTGAACGGCGCTCAAGCAATTAAAATGCCCAACAAAGACAATAACATACTGAAATTCAACAACTTTCATAAACAGCAACCTGTGCCATTTGTTATTTATGCCGATTTCGAGGCTATAACAGAGAAGATTCATGGATGTCAACAAGACGGTAATAAATCATACACCGAAGCCTACCAAATACATACAGACTGCGGATATGGATACAAGGTTGTCTGCTGTTATGATGACAAATATACAAAACCAATACAACTATATAGAGGTGAAAAGGCTGTATACAAATTCATGGAAAATATTTTAGAAGAAGTGAAATACTGCAAAAAAGTAATGAAAAAACATTTTAATAAACCATTAATAATGACAGAATTAGATGAACAGGAATTTGAAAAAGCAACAACATGTCACATCTGTGATAAAAAATATACTGAAAAAGACATTCGAGTGAGAGATCATTGCCATATTACTGGTAAATTCAGAGGCTCGGCTCACCAAGAATGTAATCTGAAACTTAGAATAAACCCAAAAGAAATAAAAATTCCAGTCATATTCCATAATTTGAGAGGTTACGACAGTCATTTCATTATGCAAGAAATTGGAGCTATTGTCAAGAATAATACATACACCAAAAACGGAAAAGAAATTAAAATGAACATAAATGCAATTCCAAATAATATGGAAAAATATATGGCTTTTATGCTTGGCAATCATCTAACATTTATCGACAGTTTCCAGTTTATGAGTTTAAGTTTGGATAAATTAGTTAGCAACTTACCAGCAGAAGCTTTAAAGTATACAAACAAAAGATTCCAAAAAGAAAAATTAAATCTTATGACACGAAAAGGTATTTATCCGTATGATTACATGGACAGTTTTGAGAAATTCAATAAAACAGAATTACCGACTAAAGAAGAATTTTACAGCATATTAAATAATGAGCATATTTCAGATGAAGATTATAGTCATGCTCAAAAAGTGTGGAATGCATTTAAATTACAAACGATGGGTGAATACCACAATCTATATCTCAAGTCTGATATACTTCTATTAGCCGATGTGTTTGAAAACTTTCGCAAAACATGTCTTCAGTATTACAAATTAGACCCATGCCACTATTTCACTAGTCCTGGTTTGAGTTGGGATGCCATGTTGAAGATGACTAATATTAAATTGGAACTAATGACAGACATAGATATGTTTCAATTCATTGAAAAAGGCATGCGTGGTGGGATCAGTTATATTGCCAATAGATATGGAAAAGCGAATAACAAGTACATGAGTGAATATGATGAGAAAGAGCCGTCAAAATACATTATGTATCTTGATGCTAACAACCTTTATGGTTGGGCTATGTCACAACATCTCCCTACTGGTGGTTTCAAATGGTTGACAGAAAAGCAGATTAATAAAATCAATTTAGCTCAGTATAATGAAGACAGTAATAAAGGATTGTTAATAGAAGTCGATTTAGAATACCCGAAAGAGTTGCATGATCTTCATAATGACTACCCATTAGCCGCCGAGAGAGTTTGTGTAAACAATAACATGCTGTCTAAGTATTGTAAAAGAATAGCTGCAAAATACAATATATCGACAGGACTAGTAAGCAAACTAATCCCTACATTAAGCAATAAAGAAAAATATATTCTGCATTACAGAAACCTGCAACTGTACCTTGATCTTGGATTGAAAATAAACAGAGTCCATCGAGTTTTAGAATTCAATCAGTCACCTTGGCTCAAACAATACATCAACTTTAATACTCAAAAACGTACTCAAGCAAAAAATTCATTCAAAAAAGATTTCTTCAAACTTATGAATAACTCAGTATTTGGTAAAACAATGGAAAACATAAGAAAGAGAGTTGATGTCAGACTTGTGACTGATGAAAAGAAATTATTGAAAATGGTAAGTAAACCAACTTATGTAAGCAGTAAGATCTTCAACGAAAATTTGGTAGCAGTGCATAAAATAAAGGAAACGCTCACTTTAAACAGACCGGCATATGTTGGAATGTGTATCCTTGATTTGAGCAAAACATTGATGTATAATTTCCATTATAATTACATAAAAAAAAAGTATGGAAACAAAGCTAAATTATTATTCACAGACACAGACTCATTAACATATGAAATAGAAACCGAAGATGTCTACCGAGACTTTTATAATGACAAAGATCAATTTGACAACAGCGACTATCCAGAAAACTCTCCGTATTTCAACAAGACAAACAAGAAAGTAATTGGTAAGTTCAAAGATGAAGCTTGCGGTATCCCAATAAAAGAATTCGTCGGTTTGCGATCAAAAATGTACAGTTACATAAAAGACGACATGAAAGTAGGAAAAACAGCCAAAGGAATCAGAAAAAATATAATAAAGAACAACATCAAACATACTGACTACAAAAAGGTTTTATTTAAAAATAGACAAATGCAACATACTATGAAAACTATTCGAAGCAGCAAACATCAACTAGGTAGTTACGAAATAAACAAAATATCACTCGGCTGCTTCGATGATAAAAGATATATATTAACTAAGGGGAAACAAAGTTTAGCATATGGCCATTACAAAATTAACACTCTAACATAAGTTCATCTGGTTCAATTTCTTCATTAATAGTTTCTAATGTTGATGCAGCATTTGGCGGAGGCACTTGGCTGGCAGGATTTGGTGGAGGTATTTGGCTGGCAGGATTCGGCGGAGGCATTTGGCTCGCAGGATTCGGCGGAGGCATTTGGCTGGCAGGATTTGGCGGAGGCATTTGGCTGGCAATTTGGTTAGCAGTAGCCAGTGCCGGCAGAATATTCGGCTTGAATATTATTCCCAGACGGTTGGATCGTCTTTTCTTTTTCAAATTAGCTTTGAAGTCCGCTGAATACTCTTTTCTTTGAATGACGTCTTTAATCGCTCTCCGCTTTCTCTCAGTAACGAGAATTCTTTGATACTCCTCCATAACTTTAATATACGCAGAAACATTCTTCTCCTCAGCTTTAATGTTAACGTTCTCTAAATTCGTGATTACTTGAGGTAAATTGAAAGAAAAGGAGTTATTACTCCCCATAAAAGATTCCATAATCAAAATGGAATCTTGAATATTATTGGAGTAATTCTCGAATCTTTTGGTGGCATCTTCTAAACTCAGAGGCATCTTGGAGGTCTTACAATTGTCAACCGGAAGATACTTCTGCTCTTTTTATCAAACTGGAACAAGTTCTGATATTTTTACACGAAAAAGTAATTTATGGGTACGTTTTTAATTGGTCAATAGAGATCATACGATATCATGACCTTGGAAAATGGCTGAGTCATTTCCTGTTTTCACCAGACATGCCAAGACTTGTTTCTTAGAAAAACTTCCTGCTTTTCCGAGAAAGACTTCCTGTGGTTTAGAGTCACGTGATTGAATAATGCGTTGGATACATCATGAGATACAACATATAGTATCCAAATCCAATCAATTGCGCTCATGTAATAAAATACATATAGTTTCCCATAAAATGGAACCAGCATCGCAAAAAGAAACTTCCCCTCTTGATCGCTTTGCGATCAATTCACTGCCTCACAAAAGCTCCGCTTTTGTTCCCCAATGCATAAAAAATAGCGCCATCTAAAAAAACATATAGTAATCCAAAAAATGGAACCAGCATCGCAAAAAGAAACTTCCCCTCTTGATCGCTTTGCGATCAATTCACTGCCTCACAAAAGCTCCGCTTTTGTTCCCCAATGCATAAAAAATGGTAACATCTAAAAAAAAAAACATATAGTTTCCCATAATATATTTTCATTTCATCATGAGATTTCATCTCCTAATGAAATAAAAATATGGATCTAGCATATAGTAATCCAAAAAATAATTTAATATTATTTCTTTCGGCCCTACGAGACTCTACTAGTCTCTACCCCGAAAGAAATCGCAAAGGAGCCTCGCTCATCACTTCGTGATGACTTACCGAGCCTTGCTCGGCTCCTTGCCGTAAAATGGTTACCATCTTATTGAAAGTAGATATATAGTTGGCCGTTTTAGCACAGTTTTAAAAAAAACTGTGCTGGAACCGCCAACTATATAACTACTAAACATATAGTATCCAAATCCACATAATTGCGCTCATGTAATTAAATACATATAGTTATCCATGAAATTAAATACATATAGTTATCCATGAAATGATCTCCATCGCATGCTTAGTAGTTAGAGAGTTGGGTTTGGTACAAGCGCATTTTCAAAATGCGCTAGTACCCCCAACTCTATAACTACTCGCGTATGATGTGCATCACGCACACGTAAGCATTTAAGCAGGTTTTTGCAACACATAAATACATGAGCATTTTCTCCATAACTTTTGCACTAGGCTTATAAAATCAAACACTAATTTCAAACTAACCTTTCTAATTGTGGAGGGGTTGAAAGGGGCCTTAGAAGACAAGCAAAACACGGAAGAAGCTCAAGAATCTTTGGAAAACAACTGGATAAGCAAAGTGCCAAGCTACCTTGAGGAACTTGGTAACCAAGCCACAAAATTGGTCAAGTACTGGTAACTGATAACTATGACTGCCCACAAGTCGAGGTCAGAATGATTATTTTGAAAGAATGTTATTAATGTATAAAAACGACGACACCATTTTTTAAATTAACACCTTTATTAGAACAAAAAAAATTAACAATGCTTTTATAACAATTTTGTTGTTAATCATTGACTTTTTCTGACTTGGTGGCCCCTAAAGGAGCCATTTTTGACAGCAAGCACAAACCCTGCTCGCTAAAAGCCATTGAGTTCTTCCTTGTCATCACTCTCACCAAATTTGTTTCACCACTCTTCCACCGTGAGCTGATCATCGTACACATGTCGGTCTTTGTCTCCATTTTCTTCATCTTGGATGAAGATCTTTCTACAGAATGTCGCCTTCTGTGCCACCAGTGGAGTTTGAGATGCACATTTCTTAAAAGATAGTGCGACCCCGCCTTGCTTCTTAAACCCAGGAAGCCACTTTCACATTTCCAGCTGGAGTCAAGCTTTTCTGTCTTTCTACCATCCGGTTTGTCCATCTTTCTCGGAGGCGGTCTTCTGTGTTGGTTTGGCACAGTACATCTTTCACAGGGTCGAGAAGGTGGGCTTGAAATGAGTCCCAGACATGGAGACTTCGTTTTCTCAGTAAACTGCCAGGTTGCAATTTCCAAACTTTCTCGATCCACAGCTTTATACCATCTTCATCTTTCCAGTCATTAGGTGATGATGAACAACTACGCCTGGTGGAAACTTTAGCTGGCTCTTTCGCTTGAAAATGATCGCCGGCTTTAACTTTGTGCCATAGGCAAGGCAGGAAAGGACGACTGTGAAGCGGGACTTCTTGTAGCCAGTTGTAGTGGTGGATAGGGTTTTTTCTCCTTGTGCATTGCCTTTTCTTGCTGATGGCATGTCAAACCAGACAGGAGTCTGGTCCATTTTGCCACTGTTCACAAGTTTGTAGTTGCCTTTCTTCCTGCTGTTGATCACGAAGCGGTGAAAGTCCACAATCTTCACCTCTATCAACCATTGCAAGCACCTTGATTCGGATCATGTTGCGGGTCATGATGTAGCCGCTCTATCTCTGCTCTTTGATCCACCTGACTAGTTTGTCTTCCAGTTCTGACGACTGGCACTGTTTTCCCCAGATGCTGCACTTATTCCTGGGCATACATTTAAGCTTTTCAACTTGCTTTCGGCTGTCATGGACTAACTTTATTGACACCAAACTCCTGGCTTGCTGCGCAGTTATTCAATTGAGCAAACTTCACAATTTGCAGGTTGAACTTTGCTGTGTACTTCATCCACATGGGTTTTAACACCTTGTACATTGACAGCTGTCACTGCAGCCTTTGACAAATTGAAAACACTTGATTCGTTTTTTGAAGTTATCACAGGAAATAATGCTGGCCTCATTTTTCTGGCACCTTGCCCACAACGATGGCATTCAATGTTGGCAGCATCTTTCTTATTGGAAAATGGCTGTTTCACTGGATAGCTGTAGTTCACTGTGTGGCTGTTCGCTTTTTTCATTTTATCGGGGCCACGGCATCGTAGTGACCTGCACCTGAATAGTCAAAAGCCACAAAAATGGGTAGACACTGGATAGTTCCCTTGGAGTAACTAGTATCACTGGCAGATTCTCCATTTGTGACAGTACAACCATTGGAAGTTTAAGTAAAGTTGCCTTGGCAAGAGGCATGGGGTTGCCTAGCTCGGATGCGGTGTCCATCATTAAGAAATAAGTGTGCTTCAATGTTGATGTTATAGCATATGCAACAGACAAAGAAGCAGTTACCATTTGGGGGAATATTGACACGGCCCATATCGTAATTTGATACAGCACTATCAAGAGTAGAGGATTCTTTGCTGCTGGGTAAACCAGAGTGAAAGAGTGTCAGGTTACTTTGGAAAAGAACAAAGTATTTGAGTTAAACTTTGGACAATGGCCAAGTGATTGGATATGCTTACAAAGCTGTTCCATGCATTTTGATGAGTTGACCACTGCATTTAGCTGTTCCTTGCTTAAGTTAGGCAAGTGCGTTTGAGTTGAGCTACATCCCGACACACTCGGCTCATCTTCGTCTGAAGACGGATTTGAAGAATCACCATCCAAGGAATTCTGCAATTTATCAAATATTTCCCCTTCAGAGTTTTCTTGACCAATATTACCAGAATCTGAAGGCAGTCCTACCTCCAAAATGAGATCAGTCATTCCAAAATGGCCAAGAAGTGCCAGTGTAAATTGGATTCCAATCCTTGACCTCTCTAAGGTTTAGTTTAGAACTCTATGAATTCCTTCATTGTAACTTGTCCCTCCAGATGGTGCAATATCAGACAAACAACCTTTTCGGACATGTGCTAATAACTTGGTTACTTCTTCAATGGCACACTGGCGAATAATTTTTGTTCCTTCATATTCCACAGATTTCCACTGTCTGAGGAAGTTTTCAATGTTTTTTCCAGTACAAGCTCAGAAGGAGTGGGCATAGTTCTTTTAACTCCAGTGTCTGCTGGGTCCCTCAAAATCAATGTAGAGTCATGCACCATTTGAGATTGTAGTCTTCGTAATGTGTCAGTACCTCCCTTCTTTGGAATTTTTGACCGAAATCTTTGTATAGCATGAAAAGGATCAAGCTTTATGGACACTGTCAAAAACAGAGTTCAGTTTCTGCCTCCAATGGCAACAGTTATCAATATAAAGATGGTTTACAACACAACCTTGATTGCTTAGCCTGTCTTTCAACTAATCAACAGATCTTCAACCTTGTGAAAACTTGTTCCCTTACAAAGTTTCCACACTAACAATATGCCATTCATGACATAGTCATTCATGACTATAAATAAACTGTCATACAGCTGTATCCACTTTTCCTTACTCCATAAGCCAATATTTGATGATACTTTGAATGTATGTTCAGCACTTAATGAGGTGGCACGCATCTGATACATTCTCTGGTGGTATAAATGTTCCTTTTCAAAGTATCCTTGCATATAACAGGTAGTTGCAACTTTTTCTCCAACCTTGCAACCTTTGGCTAAAAAACTCGGAGAGCTTTCTGAGATTTCCCCCTTTTCCTTAAGAAAACACATCTTTCTTAAACCATACTCATCAAACAAACTTTGTTGACAAAGGACTTGGACGTCAGTGATTGTCATACCTGCGCTTATGTGCGAGATAAAAAAAATCAACACAACTTTCTCGTAACACCACCCCTGTGGAACAGGCTGAAAATCAGCTTTCACTTGAGAAAGAATACCTCGATCATGACTGAGGATTTGGTGGTTATTTCTGCGCAGGTAGACTCTGCCAACAAGGAGCACATCGTTTTGAAGGCCATAAAGAAGTCATGGTTGGTCGTAGTCATTACTGCCATCTTTCCAGCAGATGGGATGGAGAAACTCTTGAACATTATTGTCCTTACAAGACGGACAGGAAAGGATTAGATCCGGAAAATATGATCAAGGATCCCACAATAACACATCTAATCGCACGAACTGGTCCATTTGCAAACCAAGACTCCTATTATTATTTTCGACCACAAGCTGAACCAAGGCTTTCGTTTCTTCATCTAATTTTACTGAGAGACAATTGTTTATGATGAGAGCTAGCAGTAATGGGCTAATGAGGAACGATTTCCGGATATTAGCTAAAACTATCATAGCTGCCATCTCTTTTTTTCTTTGAGCAGTTTTATTCTGTGGGTGGGGTCAGCAGGTCAGGGGAGGGGAAGGGATTGGTTCTAGACAATAAGCTCGGGAACCACAAGAACCAGGGGAAGCACAAGAACCACAAGAACCACAAGAGCCAGGGGAACCTCAAAACCACAACTTATAGATCTGTATAGACAAAATCTTTCTAGTTGTTACAATAATGCTTCTTTATATATTTGATAAACCTTGCAAAATATATACAATAAAGAATGTATGGAATGATCACACAAAACTTAGATCAACTGATGGAACTTACACTTAAAAAACTAGCAAAATTCATTTACTGAGTTAAAACTATTAACAAAATGGTTACTTACGCAAATTTGCAGCTTTTCACACAGCATTGACTACATCATGATCCTAACAGAATCTCAGTTATCGTTTTCAAATAAAGTCAATATTACCTTACTCGAATGTAAGGTGCATATCCGTCATGTCCAGTGGATCTTCCTGTTTTTCCTGTGAAGCTATAGGTGGGGAGGCCATGGTCTCAGTTTTTGTTGCGGTTGCTGGTCGAGTTATCCAGGATGACTGTAAGGACTGTCTGGACTGTGATCTTTCGTGGTTTTTATCCTGATTGTGCAACTTTGTACACCCTTGATAATGCTCTAGAGTTAAAAAAAAATATTGTATGAGACACTATCTCACAGTTCCCATGATGTTATTTCAAGGAAGTATGAATGATCTCTTCAGGACACAATCTAGAACTTGTACTAAAGTAGGCAACTTTTCCGCTAGTTCTTCTGTCTGTCGGAAGGCGGAATTGTTGTGCACACAATCCAAATCTGACATGAAGGCCAGCTTCAGTGGTTGTTAATCATTTTAAATGAAACTGTACAACACCTTCTTTTAGTTCTGCCAGTTCTTGTTCCTGACGAGGGTTCCTTTTAACACTTGCCTTCACGCAACTTTGCGTACATCGTTTCATCTTCCTCGGGTGCTGGCCGTTTGCGACCTTTGGTACTCTGTTTTGGCAGTTCTTTTGGCTCTTTCGAGGTAGTGCCAGGTTCAGCTTCCTTTATCAGTACCACTGGACCTGATACCCAGGCTATTACTTTTTGACAGAGAGACACTAAAATGATACAGAAGAAACATATGTCAACGCACTCAATATTTTTTTGATTACTATTTTTAAAAAAGGGATTTTGCTGTGTTCGGTCAGTTCTGTGCGAAGATCACTGCTTAGTACCTTTTCACGCGGCTAATTTGGGGGCAATCACACGTCACATAAAAACCCTTCGCCACCCTCATGAGTGGGTCTTGCCACTGTTCTTTCACCAGTATCCACGTTTTTGGACCCATTAAATGTGCCGAAATTGACAGTAGGGGATGCCTATGGCCTTGCGCATGGTGTTGGTTACCACGCGCGTAACATTTCGAGTGACATTAGAAATGAATGTAGATTTTGGAAAAAAATGGATTGCGGTTTCTTCAATTCTGTAAAAGAACAAACAAGCAACCGTAAAAATCCGTAAAGGTCCGGAGTAACCTTAAACTGCTTCCTTGTGTTGACATTGTTGTCTATCGTGAATCACTCTAAAATAAGAATTATAGTAATTTAGCTCCAGTTATAAGAGAATGCAGCACGGATTAATGCTGTAAGTTTGTTGTAATATATTACCATTCAGTAAGTAAATAAAGCATTGCGCTGTTCTTTTACAGGCAGCCCTCATAAAAAAGGTCAAAGGCAAAAATGTTGCTGGCGATGTATCCAAAGAGCTAAACTTATGTCAATTTTTTTTCAACAATATTGTCAAGGTTCTGGTTGGCTCAACTTACTGTCTTTTTCTTTCAAAACCCGTTAGGGAAACATACATGTTGTAATGGAGATCAAAGTAAAACCAGTAATTTCCTTTTGTCTCCTTGTTGGCCAAATCCACTCCACTTGTTTTCTCCTTTTCTCAATGGCTCTTTTTCTATCTACTGCCCAATACTGAGAAGACAGTACCCATTTCATTATAAGCTCAGGAGGACAGCCATTTCCAAAACAACAAC